>WNWK01004907.1:0-32500 GCA_009830355.1 Cherax destructor
TATGACCCGTTCTTGAGGTGGCCAAATTCAATCTGCCCGCTCGTGCTGCTTTTTGCAGTCTCGTGCAACCATATGGTGCCACGAGGTGCCTCGTGGAGCTGTGGTCAGCACAATTCTTGACACACTGTTGACAGTACATCTGGCATGAATTATATTGTTTATGCAGCCAGACGCGCCTCCTCTGGCCCTTTCCTAAGGGTGGAAAGGGTAAAGGCCCTTACCAAGGGTAGTAAGGGCGCATACCCCCTCCTTTGGAGAATTTTTCCACATATATATATATATATATATATATATATATATATATATATATATATATATATATATATGTGTGTGTGTGTGTGTGTGTGTGTGTGTGTGTGTGTGTGTAAAGCAGGACCAGGGCTGTGACAAACACAATCTTTAATGGGTATCCAATTTCTTTATGGATGTTTCGAATGGTTCTTTATGCCTTATCAGAATCTAAAATATAAAATATATTACAATAAGTGAAGGAGCGATTTTTTTTTAAATTAATTCTGTCTACATCATGAAGTAATTCAACTAAATTAATTTAATCTATATGATCTACAATAGATTTAAATTATCCTTATATACAACTAACATGTTTTAAAGAAGATTATGCTAGAAATTTCAGAACCAAATTATCTTAGTTGAGTTACTTAGTTCATGATGTAGGACTCTCTTATTAGGTTTTCAATAGAATAGACAGTAGCTTTGTTATACTGACATTAAGTTTTCAATAGAATAGACAGTAGCTTTGTTATACTGACATTAAGTTTTCAATAGAATAGACAGTAGCTTTGTTATACTGACATTAAGTTTTCAATAGAATAGACAGTAGCTTTGTTATACTGACATATCAATCTTGCATTATCAATTTTCCACTCGCAGAAGAGGAATGAACCTCTCACCAGTCCAAGCCGAGTGGGTTAGGTGACACACAGCATAAAACTGTGAAGATGTTTCAATGTCGTCCAGATTATTGTAAAAATGCATCCTAAAGACAACTGGACTGATACTATTTTCAGTAACATTTAGAGCAACTGATGCGGTCGAGGTCTGATTAAACATCGTCTGGTCACCCCAGAACTTAGGTCCTTTATCCGTGGCTCTGTGAAGATCGAACCATAACTGTTGATCTGTCGAGGAGATTTTCAGTAAGTGGAGAATATATTCTATATAACATATTCATTAAGATGTAGAGGAGTAATAAATGATTTTTAGTTATGCAGGATGGACATAATGTGGCACAGAGGTGTGTATACGTATATATATATATATATATATATATATATATATATATATATATATATATATATATATATATATAAAGATTGCTGAAACTTACCAGTTTCATTAAAGATTTTCAGAGCTGTTTTGTAGTGAGCACTAAGCTTGGGCATGAATAGGCGGTGACCTGGGATCTTTGCACACATCTCTTTAGCTGTATTAAAGTCCATTGGAACTTTTGAGACGTAGTAGAGGAAGTTGTCCGCCCTCAGCTTGTACGAGAGTCCAGGGACTGATGCTGAAGGTACACAGAATATATTTAAGAATTAAAAATGCTATTATGCACATTGCTATTACTAATGTACCAAAGTGACTTGTAATTAAGGGCCTTCTGAATGTGAGTGATTACAAAAATACTTGAAATTATAATACCATTCACTGTGGTCAAAATACAGACACACACACACACACACACTCTTATTCTTGCCGAACCAGAGAGTTTGGCCTAATATCTAAGAGTTATTTCTGCAGAATGAGGAGAGTGAAAAAAAATTGTGCATTAAATCTGCGAAAATCAATCTGAACATAATGAAAATAAATATATTATTCATTTTAAGTAATATTAAATCAATTTTTAATAAATCTATGATAAATTTAGTAGAATGTGGCTAAAAATATTAGGTTAGGTGAGGTTACTAATGTAAATATTATGTTTATTAATTTGTAAAAGAAAATAGTTTCGATCTGACTGAAACGTCGTTTAAGAGTTATCAAGAAGTATACTGGATTTTTTCTAATAAGTTCGGTTTTATTACTGGTATTGTTATTAACTTTTAGATCAGAAAATTATTTCATGTTCTATACAAGTTTTGAGAGGTGTCTAGTTCCTATACTTGTATTAATTCTAGGTTGGCGTCATCAGCCAGAGCGAATTCAGGTAGGTATTTATATACTATTTTATACTTTATTTGCTTCATTACCTTTACTGATGTCTTTATTAAGTATATACTGGTACTCAGGAAGGTTAAATATAGGTTTGTGTGTTATTAAGTCCCCACAAAATGTCGATCACATTGCGTTTCTTTATTTGTTATTATCCTTCGAGTTTTCCAGTAAACTCTGACCTTGCCAGAAGTAATAGGTTGCCCGTGAGTCGTTGGTGAGCGTCGAGTAGATGGGTCCCTTCTGAGAGAGTCGACACTGGACCGTCCCGTCCTCCATTCTGACAGCGGCCACCGCAAGACACTCGTCATGGGACCGGCAGATCAGTCGACACTGACCTGAAAAAAAAAGAGTCGATATATTCCTTAGTTTAACCAGCATCATAAAATAAACGAAATCCAATCAGATGAAAGTAAGAAACTCTAAATGTTTTTGGGAGTTTTGTTGGAAAATTTCAAGTCGTAGTTGTGGAATGCAATAAAAGTATTGATTTGAAAAGAAAATGTCTTCGTACACGCCAAACTTCTGCAGGATTTATAATTAGCTAAATTTAACAACACATTAGTAAGCGATTCTGTTTACCAATGTTTCTCATTCAATATTTTTTTTTAAGTCTACAGAAAAACACAAAACATAATATATACTTATGCATATCAATAAACCCAAGAGTGGCATTGTTCCTGTTTATTGTTTGTGATTGTTAGCAATGGAAGACAAGGGTGGTTTATAATGATAGAATTACGGACACTATGTTAGGTAAAAGTACACAAGTGCAACTAACGTGACATTTTATTGTAGCAACGTTTTGCTCTCCAGGAGCTTTGTCAAGCTGTTAGGTAGCAGCTTGACAAATCTAGAGAGCGAAACGTTGCCACAATAAAATGTCATATTAGTTGCACATATGTCCTTTTATCAAACAAGACAAGAATGGCAGCCATAATATTTTCAGTGGTCTTTGAACCAAAACTTGTGTCAGTTTTCCCCAGGGACGAATACTTTCTGATTTAACTTGGATGGAGTGGAAAAGGGTGTGCCGAGTAATTATTCTTGTTGCCCTTGTGTTCTTCCCTATCACAACTAGCATCATTCTGCTAACTAACACTAAATGGAATGATGAATTAGACACCTGTGTTTCTTTATTGTGGAAACGTTTAGCCAGCCAGTGGCTTCTTCAGTCTAATGCAGAGAAAGGTGAAGGATGAGGAGGAGTTTGAGGTAATCAGTCCCTTAGCCTGGAGTCGATGTGATCAGTCCCTCAATCACGATGGGGCTGTCCCAACCCCATCGTGATTGGGGTGGGACAGCCTCATGTGGGGTCATAGTTTCGACAGGCCATGTTTGTCTTGCTGATACCGCTAGTGTATTTAGGGTCGCCCATCCAGGTTAAATTACCTATATGTTTCGTGGGGTAAAGACATATAGGCATTGAGGATATTTATTAAGGAAACATATCACCCGCTAAGGGCTTTAATTCTGTTCCACTTGATCCATGAAGTCCTTGCTTGGTAAGGACAGATCTAAGTTGTCTTGAACTTTGTTGCGCAGTAATATGATGGTTTGTGTGATGGCACGTTAGTGAAGAGTCTTATTATACATGTATACTGTGTGAATAAACGGAAAAATGGATGGCACCACGGTTCGAGTTCCGGTCCATTTTTATGTTTATTTATTAACAGTCATTTATTACGACTTAACCTGAGTTCGTATACTATGTTAATGTCCGCTCAGTGACTTAAGTCTTATTTCTTTCACCTACCCTTTATAAGCTAACACCAGAGATTTAGATGTCAGAATCTGAATTGGTATAAATAAAATCTGGCAAAGGAACTAGTTCTCGAAAATAAACCAAATATGGGTAATGTTTATCTCGGGAAATATTACGCATTTATATATTTTATCATCTACGCAAGTTTTTAATCTTCTGTCAGGATACGAAAAACAGTGTACACATGTACTCGACTCCGTGGCTTTTCCATACAACTTTTCCCTAACATTTCCATCTTCCCTGGTGGTCAAAATACGTTCCGATGAACTATGAAGTTGAAATAAAATGTTGACCTTGTCATGTGAGTTGTCTTCCCGGCTGTTATCTCTGTCGTCAGTTCTACGTAAGGTGTAATTGACTCAGAGAGCATAACCAACTTACAGGCCCGACTGAGCGTCAAGTTAGTGTAAACATCCTGGCCACTGAGCGTCACTCCCTCAGCTATTAGGAATTTTTCCCCGAGGGAACCCTCAACGTAGGTGACAGAGGGCTTGTCTGCAGTGGCTACGAGGACCGACCAGCCCCTCACAGCAGCCATAGCCATCACAACCATCGCGGTATTTATTCCTGGCATCGTGAAGACTCCAGGCGCTGTTGTTCTTCCTGTGGAATAAAAGAAATACGATGTCAGAAACGACGTTGGTGTCCATCAACGCATAAATGAAATACAACTTTTGACGTCCTCAATGAACTGTGAAAACGTTATAAATGTTTATAACAAATTTAAAGTCAAGAAATCTTACTAAACCTTCGATTATATTTTTACTATGATTATTCTTACGTAAATTAATATATAAAACAGCACTCACCTATTCGTAATTATATACAAATATCATCTTATCCATTCCATAAGCCTTGTATATAGTTCCATTCTGGTATATTTCCTAGTAAAATAATACTCTCAAGAATCACAAGTGATATTACTGACCCTAAACTAAATACATATAAACACAATTTGTATGCATTGATCATTGTCATTGCCAGAGAAACATGTATTAACTCACATATTAAAGCAGGTGAGGAACCTACATATGGTGTGAACCATTTCTAATACAACTTCTCTTTGATTACAATGAAAAACAAAAAGATCTGGATATGTTTATTTTGGCTGTGGAAGAATCTAAATAATATCTGCCATGAAGGTAGATAATTGCTTGGTAGAATACGGTAAAGAGAATATTAACATTAGTTATGTAGACAGATAAAACCCTTGTAGGTGTTTAAGGAACTGGGTCATCACAGAAGCAACCTACCTGTGTTGTCAGAGGTGAAGATGACCTCAGTAGTGTGATTACCAGTCAGGACGAGTGGTAAGCTTCTACTGACCGCCACCTACATATGTCTTCTTTTATACCACACCTCCCACCCACTCTGCCACTCCGGGCCATCAACAACTCCCAACCTCAGTGCCGCCCCCACCTCCCCATCTTGATGCCACCCACATCCCTCAACCCTCGTACCGCCCACACCTCCCCATTACCCATCCTGTCACTTTCCTTAAAGATGTGATAGTGACACTGTTGTGATCCTTGAAGGTGAGATCTTCTTACATTTACACTCCAAGGTCCTTCACGCTACCGATTTTGCAGTAATAAATCTTATTACTTGATTCAAGATTGTGTTCAAAACACAGTGACTGAACAATTAAGTTCTCGTGAGTCTGGACTTATTACAGAGTCTCACGTAAGTGGTCTTGTGGGTTTGTTGGTTATTGCTTGTTGAAAGATACAAGAGTGGTCGTGCTCAGTGGCGAACCTACATTTTTGGGGCCCTGTTATGGGGACCCCTTCGCAACCACTTCTCATAAAGTAGACCCAAAAATTTTAAGCAAATAGACTAAAGTCGCTTCTGGTCCCCTTCGGGATTAGGGGCTCTGAAGATTAAGCTTCATCAGTAGATCTTCCCCTGGTCATGTTCATGGTGCATATTCCTTCATTTATACATAATCAAAATTTTAAAGTGTGTGTATGTGTTCTCCCGTAGCTGCGTCTGCTGGGGTGCACCTCCAGATCTTGGTCAGAGCCTCGTAAAAGACATATTCTTACCTAGACTCTTGCAGTATTTCGGAATCCATATATGAATCCTACGTTTACTTTAAACTTATCCAGCTCATTCAACATTCTTACAATCCACACGAGGTAAAGTTCATATTGAAAGTTCTGTAACTCACCACAGTGTTCAGAATTCTTCTGTACCTTGTAGGTTTTCCTCCTGGCAATTCTCCCGATTACTTTGTGCGTCGAGTTCTTCATCCCTAACGATATTTTATTAGTTTCTTATTACGTGATTAAGTTGAAAATAAAAAGTATAAGCTGTGAATATCTGGAAAATTTCTGGAAAATCCAAGGAAATCCAGAATTGCAGGAACTTTCTCTCTCAGTGAAAGGATGTTGGGATCCTACTGCTCTCTAGTGGTCTTGATGAGGGTAGAACAAAATTCACAGAAGACACTCTTGGGTCTTAGTTATATGAGGATGCACAAAAAATTGCACATCTGGGGCTTTTGGACACCTGATCGAGGCCTTCATCTGGCTTATCTGTTCACGCCTATAAAAATTAGGGTTATAATTATAATTTAAAATTAGGGTTATAATTATAATTTAAAAATTAGGGTTATAATTATAATCCTAATTTTTAAAGCTCCAGCTGCGGATCATCATATGACTAAGAGCCGCGTCAGGAAACACTTGTCCTGTTTCCTGACAAACCTTACCTAACTTAAACTAACAACCTCCAGAAACCAAGGCTCTCAGATCGTAACAGGTCGAACGAGTGATGTTGATCTATAACTCCAATAGCGTGTCAAGACGCCAAATCCTCTCGTTAACCTTCGCTCTTGACTCTCATCGGCGCGATACCATTCTTCCAGAAATATAACTAAATCCAGTCAACGTGCAGAGAAAAATTAACAGGGTTTGTTGCACTGTATGAACTTCGTTGCGTTTTGACTTTATTCCACAGTTTCAGGGTATTATCGTACTTGTTTTCGTACCTTAGTAACAACTGTGAAACTTCCAAAAAAATTTCTGAGAAAAACAAACTTTGCTAAAGAGTAAATGATCTAAAATTATGGAGGTAATTGACAGATGAAGTTAAAGCTCCAGGGCCTGTGAAGGTTTTGAACTACAGCTTATGGGCCTGTAGAGGTTTTTTGAGCTACAGCTAATGGGCCTGTAGAGGGTTTTGAGCTACAGCTCCTGGGACTTTGAGGAACTCGAAACAATATCTTCACAATGTTCTCGAGACATCTTCAAGTCGTCTCGAGAATATCGTAACAATGTTGCACATGTGTCTTACTTATCAACTTGTCGATATTGCAAACCATTTACATAATAAATTGAGATTTACAAAGCTCAAAGTGATCTCCAAGCTTTGTTTTAATACAGCCCACCAATGGTGAAAGTTTGAAGCCGATCAGAAAAGTCATTCCCCAGTAACTGAAATGATTTAACCAATTCCAAGTTGCATAACAATTTCTGTAAAACTTTAAATTTGCATCTACTCACACTAAATTTATGGACTGTCATCCTTCTTATAGAGTCCATCACCAATAATAGTTTGAAGCTCATCAGAAGAAGCATTCCATAGTTAATGAAAATAAGCGAATATCAATATTTATTCAATAAAATTGGCAAACTGGAACTCATGGCAACCAGTAACATCATGAATCATTCGTTCAGGAAACTGAAATCTACTTAAAGTGTTTTAACGGGAATATTTTTCACACTTTTCAACACAAAAAAATGGTCAAATCTGTACTTGTCGTACAGATTTGACCAGCCAACTAGGCTGAACTCCCTCAAAAATTAAACTTTTCCAAAAAAATGCTATAACACAATGATAGATTTTTTTTCATTGGACACACACACACGGCCCCGGTGGCCACTCGGCCCCGGTGGCCTGGTGGCTAAAACTCTCGCTTCACGCACGGAGGGCCCGGGTTCGATTCCCGACGGGTCGGAGGTGTTTCCTTACACACACATACAACAGGCCTAGTGTCTAATCGACATGTGCCTAGGACAAAATCGTAACTAACTAACACACACACACACACACACACACACACACACACACACACACACACACACACACACACACACACACACACACACACACACACACACACACACACACACACACACACACACACACACACACATATATATATATATATATATATATATATATATATATATATATTATATATATATATATATATATATATATATATATATGTGCAAGACAACCACTATGAAAATAGAAGAATTCCAAGCGCTTTGTGACTACTCACATTATCAAGGAACTATAAAAGGAAACATGACAAGAAGGCTTATAATAATATATATATATATATATATATATATATATATATATATATATATATATATATATATATATATATATATATATTCTTTGTTATGCCAAGATTGATGTCCACTGGTAAAAACAAATTTTCATTCTGTTAATTCTTGAAAGAGCACTCTTGCCGAATAGTCCAAACTCGGCGATTCGGCGAAATGGACACAACACACTTACATAAACACACTTACATAAACACACTTACATACTTCAGTTTCACTCCGTCGTTGTCACATTCGGCAATAATGTGTTTAGAAGGTTTGAAGCTCCACCACTGAGGGTTTTGGGAGATCCTGGAGTCATTCCAGGATACTGGAAACACATTCAACAACCATGGCCATAGGCACATTCCAAATGTTCCAAGATTCCGATCCCCATTACAGAACACACGCACTAAAAATTTAAAGCCGAGTGGATGAGTCGTTCGCGAGTTATGAACGAGAAGAACGAAAAATTTGAGAACCAAAACAAAACAATTCTGGCTACATCCTAAAGGTCGCCCTTGAGGAACATTCGGTGGGTTACCAGTAAACTGTATCGCATTGTACTGCGTCATTTGAAATTCTTTCGACGTTCACAACACTCATAAATCTGACAGTCCGTTGGTATTTTTCATCAAGGTAAAATTTACTCACGACAAAACATGATTAGCTGGACTTTATCATATTGATTAAGATTTGCAGTGTGTGGCTTCCATGATCCGATGTGACAGCTTACTGGTAGCCAGCTCTCTGTCATGCATATGTGACAATAAACAGTAAACAGGATAGCTTTTATACAAATGTTATTATTATTAATAGTAATAGTAGCAACAGTAGTACCAGCAATAGTATACTAGTAATATATTCATGGATAAGCACTAAACCCCAAATAGTCATAGAGCGCCTGGAGAATGGAAAGTGAGCACAGTTGATCCGAGGAAGGGGAGAGTAGTTCTATATCCTTGAAATAAGGCTTCTTCACCAGCATTGTGAGCGTGTTAGATAGGAGCGAATGGAGACAAATGGTTTTTAGGACTTGACGTGCCTGCAGGACTTAAGTCCGGCAGGCCAGACTTGAGTCCTGGAGATGGGAAGTACAGTGTCTGCACTCTGACGGAAGGGTGTTAATGTTGCAGTTTTATAACTGTAGTGTAAGCATGCCTCTGGCAAGACAGTGATGGAGTGAATGATGGTGAAAGTCTTTTTCGAGTCCAACCAACTGAGCCTTGGTAGAAGGAACACAATCATTTATATACCTTTATGATTTTGTTAATAATATATATATATATATATTCGAATTTGTCTGATTAAATTTAGGCCTCTCCCAATATGGCTAGTCATGTTATGGCTAGGCCTCCTCTCCCTCAAGGCATATCATGCTATGGCTAGTTCAATTCCTGAAACAAGACAACATCACCAGTTCCTTGGAACAAGATGCTTTCCAAGATTTTATGAAATTTCTTTTCCCCAAAAGTTTATCTTCACTCCATTTCCTCGTATCAAGCGTAACAAGATTTTATTTCCCCAAGTTTATATTTATAAATGTGAATTTTTTTTTCAGGGTCATTCTGAAATACAGTTAGTCTTGTCGTAGAGACGAATAAATGAAATGTGATTATTGACGTTCCTTAGAGTTTCAGACTTCAGTCATATAGGCAGAACAATATGTCTATTCTAGACCTTATCTCCTGATACACATATGGCTCATTCTTCCAAGTCAATGTAACAAAGGTATATTCATTTGTAGCAAAGGTAAGCTCCTGACCACATATGTGGTATTAAGGTAACAAAGGTAAGCACCTGACCACATATATGGTATTAAGGTAACAAAGTTAAGCACTTGACCACTTAAGTGGTATTAACGTAACACAGGTAAGCACTTGACCACTTAAGTGGTATTAAGGTAAGCACCTGACTACTTATGTAGTATTAAGGTAACAAAGGTAAACTCCTGACCACTTATGTGATATTAAGGTAACAAAGGTAAGCACTTGACCACTTAAGTGGTATTAAGGTAAGCACCTGACCACTTATATGGTATTAAGGTAACAAATGTAAGCACCTGACTACTTATGTGGTATTAAGGTAACAAAGGTAAGCACCTGACCACTTATGTGGTATTAAGGTAACAAAGGTAAGCACCTGACTACTTATGTGGTATTAAGGTAACGAAGGTAAGCACCTGACCACTTATGCATTATTAAGATAAAGAAGGTAAGCTCTTAATCACTTAGTGTATCAAAGGTAAGGTCCTGACCACTTATGTGGCTCCCAAAGCAGATGTTTTGATGTACTTATGTGTCACATCTTCCGGTCCACCATTTTTAGAGGTATAAACAGTAAGATCCTAACCACTTTGTGATATTAGTTAAATATACAAGATGCAAAACAAACTTTGGTTGTATTTAATACAACATACATGAATACAATTTTTATGCAATATACAATGGTAAAAACATATAAGATTACATTTAATTCATCATACAACTTTAGACATGAACAGTTTTCAATTTTTCATTGTCAGTTTTTCAAGAGGTAATAATTAATTTACAATGTTGATATTGGGAGAATATTAGTCATTATTATATTAGGGTGACCATCGAGTATTCTTCCTCCCCCTTACCACCATTTTTTCTAAATCTATAAATACTTCTGAATCTCTGCGTATTATGTTCATCATCATCATTATCATCATCATCATCATCTGATGATGATGATGATGATCGTCATAGTAAATATCGGTGGTGATATGGCTGAATATTTTAATTGAGAAATATCTATTTTGCTCTTTTTGGTAGACTGCTGGAAGTCTACTGATGAAGGCGGCTCTTGTGTTAAGAAAATAAAATATTCATCACCATCCCATGTGCATTTGCTGCAAAAATAACCTGTCGTGCAAACATGAGTGGTAATATTAACTGGTTGTTGTCTTGGTTGTTCTGCATTAACCTCCTGGAGAGGGGTTGATGTATGACATTATTAACGCACGTTATTGCTAACGTTTCTATGCTTTGTTTGCATCAAGCATTACTTACTTATGCTCATTAACCCCTTCCCCACTCTCTCCAAAAAATGGTCCATCTTCTTCGCGTTATGAATGAGATGTGATAAGAGGTCTTTTAAAATGGGGATTATTGCTCCAAGAATATTCTTTTCTAACGAGGCTACAAACTGCGTCACAGCTTCTCTCACCTCTGGTAAAACGAAAAAATTATTACACTCATTGTTACTGAATTATACTATTAACACTCCTCACTCACTGCTTCCAATTCACACTCAGTGTTACTGAATCATTCTATTTACGCTCATTGGTTCTAAAATCGCATCGGAAAAAAATTCTTACTCATCCCGAATCACTCTCGTTGCTTTGTGTATCTGAGTCATGCTATTAACACGATGTTTTCTGAATCACACAATGTTTCTTTGTATTAACACTCCTCAGGCGATGTTTCTGAAATCCCTTACCCACCACTCATGCTGGAGCATCCAGATTCAACAGGACCCAACGGAGTGATGTTGCGAGTATAGATGATGAAGTAGTCTGATGCATATGTCCCAACGGGATGTTTGGACACTCATAGCTTGTTTAGGTACCTGGATTATTATGTCCCAACGGATTGCTGGAGCGAGTAAGACCCACCGGAGTATTGAAACACCCGCAAGCGTGCGAGGTAAGAGGTGATCAGATGAATATACGAAGGTGCAGGGTGGGCATCCCCCATGAAATCCCAACTGGAGCAACTGGTGGATTCGTCAGTCCACTCATGAAGGGGCCGCAGTTGGCGGGTACCAGCAGGATTCATCCTTGGGTTCTCGAGATGAGCAGGAGGCGAGAGATGCAAACTCGGAGGTATTGACTTGACATGACTGTGAAACATGAGCTTCTCAGCCACATTATATGAGGTACAGGTCAGGTGAGGGTAGGCGTATCTTTGTAACTCCGCCCCATCCCCACACTAGATAGGCCTATAATCATTTTAAACCCCGCCCACTATGGGGTCGGAGTCTAATACGGATGTAGACTTTTTCAAATTCTCATAATTCCAGGCTGAATAATCATGGCTACCAATTATGTATTTCTTTGCATGAAGAAATTAAAATGCTGATAAACATATTTAATTATAAATTGATTGTTTTCCAGGGTAGTTCCAATAAAAAAAGTTTAATTAAAGAGGTGTGATATCCAGTATATTATAATTTGTGAATTTATGAAAAAAATATATGGCATATACTCCACAGACAATCGACTTTTCATTCCGAAACTTCTGCTTATCCCATACAATTCTTTTCATTTCAATTTATATATAAATTTTCCAAATATTTTGAATACTGATGTGGATCAATAGCAAACCTATCCAGGAATAACATCGAACATTTATTCACATAAATGGTTACAAATGTCCCATACCTGTTTCATATGTTTTCAATATATTTATAATAAACATTACTGGTTTCTCATGTATCCCATTAATTGCATTTTCTATTTCGTTAATGCATGTCATCCCAGATAAATTGCATGTCTTCTTATAAGTCGTAAGACGTTATTTATCTCTTCACTGCTCTATTACTGTTTATATTTATAATGGCTGTAAGCTGTGTCACCATTTTGAGAAGACCCGGCCGGGACGCTGGCAAACCTACTACTATAATGCCTGTAATTTCACTAACAAGAGACAAATTCTATTCTCTGCTTTAGGATTACCGAATATTAGCGTTAGACGCAAATTCTATTTTTCTCAACAGATAAAGCACTCTTCTAACCTTCCTTTCATGTCAAGAACTATTGGGTGGCCAGTGGCCTGGTAGGCAATGCTCTCATTTCACACGCTGAGTGTCCGTGATTCGATCCCCAGAAAGGGTGAAAACATTACGCCTGCTGTCCCCATTCACCTACCAAGCAAGTAGATTCCTGGGTGTTAGTCGACTGGTGTAGTCGCATCCTGGGGGACAGATTGAGACCCCAGTGGAAATAACACAATCCTCGATGACACTCCGCCTTTCTTGGGTTATCCTAGGTCACTAACCCTCCTGGTTTAAAAATTCCAGCAAAATCTTATCTTATCTTAACGTTCTAGCTGCAACAAAAGTCTCATAACTGATGACATGTTCATTCTCCATCCCCAATGATTTCAGTGTTGCTATATGGGTAGGGAATTTGCCCTCGATATTAGAAATTGTCTTTGAATTTAAAGTTACTCCAAAATGAGTTCAATCATCGTGTTGAAAGTACAAGGGGTTGAAATTATAGGCTCCAGCATGCGATTTCATATCGAGCATTATCATGAAAAGCTCATCGGGTATAATTATCCACTATCATTTGTGTCTAACTGGGCTGGAGTATATAGGATTTAAAAAGACTCTTTTTAGACAGGTACTCAACCACTGGGACTCTCAAATTTGAATCTAAAGCTTTTAAAGTATTTGTGTAAGGAATTACTTTATCAACCCATAATTTAATCGATATAATGTTATATTTATAAGACTTGTCTGCTAAGGGGTCATAATTGCCCATGTTGGCGATTGCAATTTGAGTCTCAATCTATACTCGACGCTGTCCAGAATGTATTCATGCAAGGTGCTAGCGTCTATTAGCAAGGGAAAACATACATTCATACCTCTCCCCTTCAATCACTTAAAATGTTTTTCTTCATCTCCCTTAATGGCGTTAAAAGCAGCATCTGAAATAGTATTGGTTAATGTTATTTAATAACAAAAAATGCAATTCTTCCTAAAGTTGCCATTTACGATGGTGATAAATGCCTGAGGAGTTCAATATACCCCAATGAAAAGCAGAAGCGCCACGAGTACACTAATAGATAACATAGTAAGTTTTAGGAGCCCAAGACTGTTCAACTGCCTCTGGGGATACATAAGGGAAATTACCAGTAGACCCCTGGCTGTCTTCAAGAAGGCCCTGGAGAGGCACCTAAAGTCAACCTGACCAGCCGGGCTGTGGCTCGTACTTCGTTTTAAGTGCGTAGGACGGTAGTACCTCCTTGGGTGGTTGATGTCTACCAACCTACCTAAATATGATATATATATATATATATATATATATATATATATATATATGCGCCACAGATTTGTCCCTTGTAATAATTATAGTAAGATATTTGATTTAATAACATTGACAGTGAATAGCATTCCATTTTTTAATATTTACACTGAATTTTGTGCATTTATAGCTCGCCTCGTTGACCAGTTAATCTATTATGAATATACTAAACAGTCATCTTCTGTGTAAAGAATAGAAGATCGATATACAAAATCGTGCAGTGTTAAAGATACACAAAGAAATAAGAGCCTTGCAGTGCTTCAATACAGCATTGTTGTCACAAACATCATTTATATTCGTACAACTAAACTGATATTTACATAAATTGAAGGAGCAAGTACTTGACGTCGAGGACTGGTCGTTTTGGCTTCATGGTCATCAGATGTATTCATGTCAAAGCATTCTCTGCGTCACGCTGTTCACTTCCAGGACACTTCCAGTGTCCTGGAAGTGTCCTGGAAGTGCAAATTCTACCATCATATACAGTGTGTTCATGATATTTGACGGTGTTGAAGGGTAGAGTAGCAGAAGACTTAGGTCCTACGATTACACTAATTAAAAAATAATGCAAAAAACACTGAATAAATCTGAACACATCTTGTAGAGTCCAGCAGAGACAAAGAGAAAAAAAAAGCTAATAATAAAAATAAAGAACGCCAAAATCCTTTTTTATGTAAAAAAATCCAGTAGTACTGAGCGCTTAATTAAAGGAATCACAGCTCACATTGATGACAACAAAAAGGTGAATTATTGTACTCAGTCACGATACGACTTGTGTTCAGGTAGCCATTACTTAAACCAAGAAGTGGCAATAAATAGTTTATTACAACTTAATTTGAGTCACTCTATATATACCTTGTACATGTACAAGGTATACAGTCCTAGCTGGCATCAATGACATACTACTATACAGAAAGCCCTTGTTATGCTGAGCATTTCAGGAAAATTAGGTCAATTTTGTCACGGAATGCGACCCATACCAGTCCACTAACACCCAGGTACCCATTTTACTGATGGGTGAACATAGACAACCGGTGTAAGGAAACACGCCCAATGTTTCCACCCTTGTCGGGAATCGAACCCAGACCCTCAGTGTGCGAAGCGAAAATTTTGCCACCAAACCACGGGCAAACAAGTGGAGCAAAACAGCACAGTTGCAGGAAAGTACTTTGTTGAAACGTTTCGCCTTTTTACAGAAAAAACCTCTCCTTTTAAGGTTCCTCTCTGCAGTTGTGTGTTTTTCTCCAAGAAAGTGGAAAAGAAAAGAAGAGAAAGTGGGTAAGAATGATTCGAAACTGACTTGTACGACTAGGATTGACAAGACCCAAGCAGCTAGCAACCAGTAGATAGTTAAGAAGCGGACCAGGAGCTGTGTTTCATCCCCCTGTACTCATAAGGGTACAGAAGGGTTAGAGGAGACATGATAATGACATACAAAATTCTGCGGGGAATCGACAAGGTAGATAGTGATAGGATGTTCCAGAGACGGAATACAGATTCAAGGGGGCACAACTGGAAGCTGAAGACTCAGATGAGTCAAAGGGATGTTAGGAAGCATTTCTTCAGCCATAGAGTAGTCAGGAAGTGGAATAGTCTAGCAAACGATGTAGTGGAGTCAGGAACCATACATAGCTTTAAGACAAGGTATGATAAAGCTTATGGAACAGGGAGAGAAGAGACCCAGTAGAGGTCAGTGAAGAGGCGGGGCCAAGAGCTGAGTCTCGACCCCTGCAACCACAATTAAGTGAGTACAAGGTGTCCGTGGCCTGGTGGCTAAAGCTCTCGCTTCACACGGCGAGGATCTGGGTTCGATTCCCAGCAAGGTTAGAAACATTGGGGGTGTTACTTTACACCGGTTGTCCATGTTCACCCATCAGTAAAATGGGTACCTGGGTGTTAGTCGACTGGTGTGGGTCGCATCCTGGGACAAAACTGACCTAATTTGCCCGAAATGCTCAGCATAACAAGTAGCTTTCTATATAGTAGTATGTCATTAATGTCAGCAAGGACTGTATACCTTGTACATATACGTGTAGTAAATAAAGATATTATTATTATTAACTTGTACATGTACTTGTAGTAAATAAAGATATTATTATTATATTATAACTAGGCGAACACATGCTAAAATTAGAATATCACAGTCACTCCTGCAGAGTTCGGACAGCGACAGTTTTCTGTGGTTGATTAAAGAGAAAGAAAACGAGTCACTGAGTTGCGCTGGCGTCAGTAGAACAAGCAAAAGATTTCCTTCGGACAATTAACCCAGGAGGGATATTAACCCAGTATAACCCAGATAAAGCCAGGGGAAAAGTAGCATATTCCTAGAGGTTAGTGCGCTTGGGTCACCCCATCAATCTTGATTCTTGGACTGAACACGTTGACTCCAGGTTGAGGGACTGATTACCTCAACTCCTCCTCATCCACTGGATGGAGAACCGTTTCCAGAATAAAGATACCCAAATGTTGCACAAATGTCTCATTCATTAGTAAAGAGATACCCTGGAGTTAGTAGACTGTTGTGGGTCACTTCTAGGGAAAGGACGCCAACGGACCGGAAATAAGCCACATTGGCTTTGTTGGGTTATCCAGGGTTACTAACCTTCTGGGTTAATAATCCGAATAAAATCTTCTTCCCCAGAATGCAATCGGTGAAGATCAGCTAGCACCATGGTATGTATTTAGATCCCTAGTCATTCGGAAGTGGACTGAACTCACTACCATGGCCCTACGCTTCACCTCAGCTGACTGAACTCACTACCACGGCCCTACGCTTCACCTCAGCTGACTGAACTCACTACCACGGCCCTACGCTTCACCTCAGCTGACTGAACTCACTACCACGGCCCTACGCTTCACTCACGCTCGACTGAGGCTCACTACCACGGCTCCTTCACCTCAGCTGCCTTCACCTCAGTTAAAGACTGTACTCACTACCACGGCCCTACGCTTCACCTCAGCTGACTGAGCTCACTACCACGGCCCTACGCTTCACCTCAGTTGACTGTACTCACTACCACAGCCCTACGCTCACCTGACAGCTCACTACCACGGCCCTACGCTTCATCTCAGTTGACTGAGCTCACTACCACGGCCCTACGCTTCACCTCAGCTGACTGAACTCACTACCACGGCCCTACGCTTCACCTCAGTTGACTGTACTCACTACCATGGCCCTACGCTTCACCTCAGTTGATTATATTGGTATGGGGTTGAAGGCCTTAGAGTTAATACTCCATAAAATTATTTTTTATGCACGTTCTATTACACGTTCTATCATGAATGTCTTCAACATTTTAGCGTTTTCTTTTCTTGTTGTTTACTGGTAAGGGCTACTCAATATTATTTTCTTACTCGTTGTGTCCTCTAAACACGTCATGAAAACTGTGTCATCTTTATACTGTAAAATTCTCACTTCTAAATCACAGAACGGTTTGGGCTCGAATCCATGGCAGGTGAATCCTGAAGCTCACTTCTAAAGTGGTGGATTAGTCCCTTCACATTACTGCATCCATAAAAACTGCTAACAATCTCACTTTCATCTCACTTTCCTCTCCCACCCAAGCTTCTGGTTCAGATTTATTGCTACTACAATCTCCCGTCTTCTCTCTGACGAGGGGAAATTTGGGAGTGCTTCAGATGCTGATCTGGTTTTCTCCTTTAAGTGTTGGACTACTCAAAACTAAGTCTTCTAACACTATTGTAATGCACTGACGCACTCTCAGAAGATCCTTTCTACAAGCCACGCATGCAGTTCAACAATCTGCTATAGATGCGTAGGCTTAAGGCCCACTGACAGACGGCTATCTCCTTCAGTGTTATTTCATTGATTTCACCTGGACGCTGTTCGTAGCCTGGGTCTTCGGATGTGTTCTTCCCCTCTCCCTCCCTACATCCACCCTTCTTCCCTTCTGAAATTTCTCTCCAAATTTCTCCATGCATCTTATATATTGATCTAAGATAAATAAAACCTCAATTAGCATTATAAATGTGACCTGCAAGGAAGAAGTAAGGTATCATTTGATTGAATGTCCACAAGTTTATTCTACACGCTTCTTCCCGTTCATTTCTACTCGACATCATCGTCAATAATGCTGCTTATATAAGGTTATCTACCAAGTGTTTTGTTGTCGTGCGTTTCTCTGATCTGTCTTGTTGCTCCTGGATAAATTCACGCAGAATCTCTCAGTTTCAAAGCGCAGCACTCTTGTGTTTTGGGGAAAATTCTTTCCAGCCAATATCCCTGACATACCAGCAAGAGCAGCGCTCTTCCTCCAGTGCACCGCTAATCATTAGGACTCCAACACCACCAATATGGCTCATGAGAATAAGATTTCCCTCAAGGCGAAGGATGAGGTCCTCACTAAGAAGTTCTGTGTAAACGAGCTAACTGTGCATTGAGACCCACAAGATACAGCTGTAGATCTGTTGTAAATAATGTTGTTTCTTGACCAGCTATATTTGTCAATCTTTTGGCTTCCAACATAGTTTCTTTTTTATTTTGGTAAGGTCAGAAGGAGTTATATCAATGAGAGATATGTATACTGTTTTTTAGGATGGATTTATCCCATTGGAAACCATCAGCTAACACGGTTTGTGGAATCCTGAAATAAATGCATAAAATACCGACCATGGAAAAAACCTAATATGATCATTGAATTCCACGCTGGTATCAGTCCAGACAGATCGCGGTCGTCTGTTATAGATGCGTGAAGTGCAATCAAAACTGCTATTCTACCCTTCAAGAAGTCAAAATCTTTAGGTTAGGTAAGGTTCGTCAGGAAGCAGGACAAGTGTTTGCTGACGCGGGTCTTAGTCAGATGATGACCCGCCATTGAAGCTTTTTGTCATCTGACCGAGGCCTTCCGATGGCTTACCGGTCCACCCCTTTAAAAATTATGGTCCTAGTCAAAATCTTTGATTTATCTAATGCAGAATCACGTTTTGTCACGTCACCAGCTTCTTTTATTCTCTCAACCATGAATTTCTCTCAACAAGTCAAGTAGATCTTCATGAATTTTGATTCCCAACTCATCTTTAAGTTTATTCTGACTTGAAGAATCAAATCTTCAATGGACGACTCAGTTCCTGCGCTTGTCGTTCTTCAAAGATATGTTGCGAGGCACCTGGAAGAATTACGTGGGTCAAGTTCCAGTGAACATATGTGCCACTTAACAAACATTGCAATTTAAAGTTAATTAATTTAACCTCAGAATAATAGTAGTTTTTTATAACGGTGTTCTATACGTGATTTTGATGCGCATGAAGAAACTCATTTGGGGCATTTGGTGGTAATTGTATTATTTACCGCAAATGGTTTCTTGTCGTTCAGTACGAATGTTGTCACCTGGGTGTTGACTGGCAGCGACAATAAGATGTTTCCATGAATCTCCTCACTTGAAGAAGCACTCTTCATTCACTTCTTTCTAAACATGAAGAAAATAATAATAATAATAATAATAATAATAATAATAATAATAATAATAATAATAATAATAATAATAATAATAATAATAATAATAATAATAATAATAATAATAATAAAGAGTACTTCCACTGATTCATTTCTGAAAAAGGGAAAAAATATCATAATAGTAATTCTTGTATTAAGAAAGAGAGAGTCCAGATTTCAAGGTAAATATGTCGTCTCACCTTATTAATAAAAAAGTGGAAGTAAACAGGTAACCATCTTGTAAACTCATTTTGACTAAACCACTTATGATTTGAGCATAAAATTAACCCTTTTGACCTGATAAACCAAAAAAAAAAAAATTGAAACAGTTGCAATAGTACTCTGAAGAACGTAGACGCATTGCCCTCTAAAATATTCTACAGTCTACCAACATTAGTTGACAGACTAGTGGAACCCTCAAGAAATGCGTCTCACACTACAGACCGTCACCACACACACACACAAAAAAAAATACATTAAAAATACAGCCGTACCTTCCCAAAAACAGGATGGGTGCTACTGAGTACGGTCCTATCCTCAGTAGTGCGTGAGCCATGGTGAGAGGTGGGTGTGCATCGCTCTCTGCCGACCTGTAAGCCACGTGACCTTTAATATTTACACAGCAAACTGCACAAGTGTATAATTCTTTCTTATTGCACACTTGAGACTAAGACCACGGCTTACTTTGCAGTTTACATACGAGTGCAAATATGTTCTGGCTTTAAATACCTTGAGTGTGTCGGTGTATTGTGTTGGAACTTTTAATGAAATGTCGTAAATAGGAGATACATCTATATAGAAAGTTAATCTATATATATATTAAAAAAATATGTATATAGAAGTGAAATAAATCCGTATAAAAGCAGAAAAAATATCAGTCTATACTGAAGCTGAAATAATTTTCAGAAATAAAAAATATATATTTACAAACGATTAAAATCTATAAAACAAAATGCTTATATAGATATTACATATATTATGTGAATTGTTGTGAAAAAAATGGTACAGAGATCTGCGATTGGATGAATGATACTCGTGAATAATGAGTACGAGTCGATGTCCTGAGATTCACCTCATTACCAACCGCATCTGTGAGTACACATACAAGGCACCGTACTCACAACCTTTTATCTTGTACGTCATGACCATATTTCCTCTGAACCTCTTCTCCGCTGATGCGGGCGCTTATATCTTCTAGTCTATCCTCTTAGCTAGTGTCTTTCGTCTCCGGCGTAAATCTGGTAGTAAACCTCTGTAACCTTTCAAAATTCAGTATAAATCTGACTGTATGAGGATTTCAGGCTTGCACTGTGTGCTCATTTGTTGTGATCGACGCCTCCTTGGTCGAATTACTAAATGTTTTCTCACTTGGCGTAAGATAGTTGTTGTAGAGCCATTTATCAACCTTGCTTATTGAGGACAGCAGAAACAGTGGAGCGGTGAAGAGAAGGTGATCAGAACTTCGGCCTTCAAGAAATCGTGTGCATGTTCTAATGTCATCTGGTTTGTGTCTCAGGAGATAAGCTCAGTGTGATGTCCTCCTCAAGGTGTAAATCTTTGTCTCCTGTAGTTCACCAAATTTTACCTTGTCTTCCTGTTCTCTGAGAGCCTTTCATAGAATTGTATGAAGTCTTTAAGGCAAGAGTTACTATAAGAGTTGCTATGCTACCTATGTTTCTCATCCAAGGAAGATAGGGGTTTGCCTTGATGCCGGCAGAGTGCTCTACATCCAAAAGAATTTTAACTTAACAGTTTTTACAGTGATTTATATATATATATATATATATATATATATATATATATATATATATATATTAGCCAAAATTGAAATATTTCAGTAAATGCTTCAGACTGCACTGAATCTACGAAATATGCAATAAAATAACGTTTTAGCACATTTGTCTAATTTCTTCAATAAAATTTTATTACCTCCCCTTTCCCAGTTGCTGTCTGATGCCTAAGAGTTTAGCTCATGAATATAATAGAAATATAAGTTTTAATATTTTTTTTTTTACAATTTACACTGTGTGTTTGTCAGGAGCAGCGCTTATACAGGGTGATTTAAAGAAACGCAAGCCAGGAAGAAGGCATGTCTTAGTAAATTGCGGATTATTATTATATTCATAACCAAGCGCTAAACCCATAAGGTTGGTAAATTGTGGAAATAGCTGAATGTCTCTACGGTGGTTAGTCCACTGGTCTGCTAGTCTTAGGACTGACTTGCCACGGGTTCGAACACTCCACGAGATGAGTGGTTTACAATCATGTCACAACCATTTTTCGATTCATTGATAAATTAGACACATATGCAACACTTGGGTATCTTTATTGAGGAAACGTTTCGCCACCCAGTGGCTTCATCAGTCCATACAAAGGAGAATCGTGAAGAACAATGATTACCAGTAATTACCAGTGATTACCAGTAATTACCAGTGATTACCAGTAATTACCAATGATTACCAGTAAAAATTCACTTGGGTGTACAAGACGACAGGACGTGTCATGCTACTGAACACTCGTCGTCAACTGTACACTGCATCTCTTCCAGTGGATGAGGTTGATCTGAATGCACAGTGGCCTTTAAACGATATAAATAAGAATACGATGTGACGGGCTTAGAAAAAGTGTCAAGTCAGAGGCGGCTACAGTGAAAAGCCCTGTTCCACAAGGCGCAGTACTCGCTCCCATCCCGTTCCTCTTCCTCATATTCGACATAAGTTGAAGAATGAGTCTCTTGTGCAACACTTGCGAAAAAGATTCCCAAAATATTGCAAAAGTGTCTCATTCTATAAATAAGAAATTCTGTAAAGTGTACAACATTCTTGCACTTAATCTGAAATAGGAAAAAAAACTATGGGTAACAATAACCAGCGCATTCTCACCGGGTTGTGATTTTTATTGATTGAACAAGTATAGTTTAATGGTTCATGTGTAAAAATGATATGTCCGCGGGGGGAAAGACACGTACGGTTCACGAAATTTATTAAAAGAAACGTTTCGCAACTCGTGGCGAAACGTTGAGAAGACGTTTCACCCACCAGGGACTCAAAATTATAATAATAATAATAATAATAATATATAATACCGACTAGTAGATGAGTATAACTCATGTGCAACAGTTGGGTATCTTTTCTATTGAAACGTTTCTCCTAAACAGTAGGCATCTTCGTTCTTCTTCATGTTCTTGGTTCTTCTACTTTCTTGGTTCTTCTACTTTCTTGGTTCTTCTATTTTCCTCGTTCTTCTACTTTCTTCGTTCTTCTACTTTTTTCGTTCTTCTATTTTCTTCGTTCTTCTACTTTCTTCGTTCTTCTACTTTCTTCGTTCTTCTACTTTCTTCGTTCTTCTACTTTCCTCGTTCTTCTACTTTCTTCGTTCTTCTACTTTCTTGGTTCTACTTTCTTGCTTCTACTAGTTGACAAATCATCTAGATTTTCCACGCCTCATTTCTTGCAGTATAAAAGGCTTGTTCCTCAAAGCTTTAACTTCACATTGTTCCAGACTCTGGCGCTGAGCTCTTCTCCAGGCTGAGGGACTGACCACCTCAAAACTACTTCTACAAGGTTGATGTGCTGCTGCTGCTGCCTTCTCTGCATTCGACCGAAGAATCCTACGGCAAACGTTAAATATGTTTCGACAGCATGGATGCCCAACTATCGCACACCTCTTACTCATTTAAGAACATAAAAATGGAGGAACACTGCAGAAGGCCTACTGGCCCATACAAGGCAGGTGCTTATCAAAACCACCACTAACCAAAGCTACCCAAGAATTTACTCCCGTACCCACGACACCAATCAAACCCAGACCCTCCCACTCGAAATTAATGTCTTCTCTTGTGTAGCTCCGATGTTTAGAGTCAGTACGCTACCAGTCTTAGTTGAGTGCCAGTTCTCCACCCCTTGAGGCCACTGAGTGCCTCTTGGTGGAATTGGACCCGCTCTTCCTTTCCTTGGACCTAACCTGAAAGAATTCCTTCCATTCCCATCCCCCCTTCCCTAGGTACTGCATGACCCCTGCGGTTTTAGCGCTCTCTCGATGAATATAATAATGATCTCTCATCTCCAACTTGCAAACGAAGCACTTACAAACACTGGAATTACACACGGAGCACTTACAAACACTGGAATTACACATGGAACACTTACAAACATAGGATTTACACACAGAGCACTTACAAACACAGGAATTACACACGTACCACTTACAAACAGGGCACTTATAAACAAACTTACAAATATTTCAGGGGCTCATTGAATGCTGTTACTCATTAAAATATTACTACTACTATAAAAAGAAACATTTCTTGACATTTAAAACCCACGAATTCATGAAAAGAATGTTTCCTCAGGGGTCTATGTACTCTCTCCTTCCCTGACTACTGAGAAGGATAGTCGTCCATTGGACAGGTCCTGGATCCGCCCCTGTTGTTGTTTTGATGTGCTTTTTTTGTTGTTTTATATTGTTTTGTTGTTTTAAGGGAAAGTGACTTTCACACAATTTGCTTTGAATAGCACTTTCTGTCAGTGGCCATTGTGAAGCCTTGTGTTTTCTCCCTGTGTTTGACGTAGCCAGTTATGTCTAGTGTTAGTACGACTGTATTTCTTGTATGTGTATATAACCTTCGTCCCTCTTCCTAAGCTGTTGGTAGGAGGAGAGAGAGGGAGAGGGTAAGGAGAGAGAGGGAGAGGGTAAGGAGAGAGAGGGAGATGGGGAAGGAGAGAGAGGAGAGGGGTAAGGGCGTGTTGGGGGAGATAGGGGATTAATGGGAGGGGGAAGAGAGATAAACAAAGAAGGGGATTAATGTGTGGTGTGTGGTGTGTGTGTGTGTGTGTGTGTGTGTGTGTGTGTGTGTGTGATTCACCTAGTTGTGGTTGCAGGGGTCGATTCATAGCTCCTGGCCCCGCCTCTTCACTGGCCGCTACTGGGTCACTCTCCCTGCGCCACGTGCTTTATTATACCTCTTCTTAAAGCTATGAATGGATCCTGCCTCCACTACATCGCTTCCCAAGTTATTCCACTTCCTGACCACTCTGTGACTGAAAAAATACTTCCTAACATCCCTGTGATTCA
This sequence comes from Cherax destructor, assembly GCA_009830355.1. Taxonomy (NCBI): domain Eukaryota; kingdom Metazoa; phylum Arthropoda; class Malacostraca; order Decapoda; family Parastacidae; genus Cherax; species Cherax destructor. The sequence goes on from WNWK01004907.1 coordinate 24,858, forward strand.
TCTGAGTCTTCAACTTCCAACTGTGTCCCCTTGTTGCTGTGTCCCATCTCTGGAACATTCTGTCTCTGTCCACCTTGTCAATTTTTCTCCGTATTTTATATGTCGTTATCATGTCCCCCCTATCTCTCCTGTCCTCCAGTGTCGCCAGGTCGATTTCCCTTAACCTCTCCTCGTAGGACATACCCCTTAGCTCCGGGACTAGTCTTGTTGCAAACCTTTGCACTTTCTCTAGCTTCTTTACGTGCTTACCTAGGTGTGGGTTCCAAACTGGTGCTGCATACTTTAATATAGGCCTAACGTACACAGTGTACAGGGTCCTGAACGATTCCTTATTAAGATGTCGGAATGCTGTTCTTAGGTTTGCTAGGCGCCCGTATGCTGCAGCAGTTATTTGGTTGATGTGCGCCTCAGGAGATGTGCCTGGTGTTATACTCATCCCAAGATCTTTTTCCTTGATTGAGGTTTGTAGTCTCTAGCCCCCTAGACTGTACTCCGCCTGCGGTCTTCTTTGCCCTTCCCCAATCTTCATGACTTTGCACTTGGTGGGGTTGAACTCCAGGAGCCAATTGCTGGACCAGGCTTGCAGCCTGTCCATATCCCTTTGTAGTTCTGCCTGATCCTCGTCCGATTGAATTCTTCTCATCAACTTCACATCATCTGCAAACAGGGACACTTCGGAGTCTATTCCTTCCGTCATGTCGTTCACAAATACCAGAAACAGCACTGGTCCTAGGACTGACCCTGTGTGTGTGTCTAATGATTTCATCATAGTTACAGAAGTAGTAATTACACCTCCCATACCTCATTGATCAAACTCTTGATCCATGGAACTGCAGCTCCCTCATTACCTTTATTTATAATTGAGCTCCCTCATTACCTTTTAGTAATTTTTCAGGTAAGCATTTAAGAGTTTGAAGCAATCAACTATTCAATTTGTGAGGCAACATTTTAGAATATACTTTCTTCATGTTGTCGTAATTCGAAGAAAAAAATATAACTACTTCATCGAGTTACATGACTTCAGGGAAATGAATGAGAAGAAGAGTGTTTGATGTCGGTGAAGGGCTTTTGAGACGCAAGTTATCTTGTGGTAGACACGCACATTATTCTCAGTTTGAGTGACGTTATCTTCATCTTGAAACACGTTATCTTGATCATGAGACACGTTATCTTGATCTTGACACATGTTATCGTGATCATGAGACACGTTATCTTGATCTTGAGACACGCTATCTTGATCCTGAGATACGTTATCTTGATCTTGAGACACGTCATCGTGATCTTTAGACAGTTATCTTGATCCTGAGACACGTTATCGTGATTTTGAGACAAGTTACCTTGATCCTGAGACACGTTATCTTTATCTTGAGACACGTTATCTTGACCCTGAGACACGTTATCTTCAGCCTGAGACACGTTATCTTGAGCATGAAGACACCTTATCCTAAGCGTGATACGTACTAACCTGCCTACAAATTGCTTTGCCTATAGTCTGTACGAGGGTCATTAAGAATGAATGTTCCCTGTACACCTCCAGTCAGGAATATTGTAATGCCTGACTTATAGATTTAAGTAAATCCGCATTGTATATACATCGGCATAAATCCCAGTGTGAAAAACAAAACAAATATCTTCTCAGTATTAAAGTGATCCATATATTTCAAATTTACAGCAAGTACATATATTTTCGGTCATTATAATTGTAATCACGTCCTGATCTTTCTCTTTACAAAATGATATAATGACGTTGACGCAAAATCAATTTTCTTTATAGTGTGATCCCTTGTTGTTGTTAGGGTTTATAGGGCCACGACGGCTTACGCCGTATCGAGCCCTATATAGTGTGGTCCCGATGGTTGATTGACCGACTCCACAGTATAACTTGCAATTCTGTCGACTACACGAGGGTTAAGTCTACATGTTAGTTCTACATGTAAATGTAATTATGTAAACTTTAAAGGTATATACACTGAGAAAGTGAGACCTCTCGATGCATATGCCCTGTAAAGGAATATTACTATTTTAATGGTAGTAGTAACAGTAGTGGTATTAAATGCAGTAGGAGTAGCAAAGGTTGTTCAGATAGTAGTAGTAGCAACCGTAGCAGTAGTATCAAGTTTATTTCGGTACAGGTAACATATGAACAATTATCATACATAGTTTAACATGCGTAAATTACGTAGACAAAATGAAGTAGTAGTAGTAGTAGTAGTAGTAGTAGTAGTAGTAGTAGTAGTAGTAGTAGTAGTAGTAGTAGTAGTAGTAGTAGTAGCAGTAGTAGTAGTAGTAGAAGCAGAAGCAGCAGTGTTGTAGTAGTAGTAGTAGTTAGTAGTAATATTATTAGTAATATAATTATATAATATTTGATACCTAAGAGTAATCATAACAATGGTGGAGTGGCACGTCCTACGCTGCACTAACACCTCAGTGCTCCCAAATGTAATTATTGTTTCCCAAGACGCCAGGCAGACCTTCTAACCTGCATCATAAATACCTGACTCGCCTTCAAGGTATAACGTTCAACGCGCACGCCTACAGTACCGTGCAAGGCGCACGCCTACAGTACCGTTCAAGGTGCACGCCTACAGTACCGTGCAAGGTGCACACCAGCAGCGCGGAACACTGTCACAAAGCTTGTTCTGCACTTGTCTTTTCTTCGTTACTTATGTAGAATATTTGTCTCGCTTTTAACGGTCGGAGGATCGAGCCTCAACCACTTCTTATACTGCCTGATCTAGTATATATATATATATATATATATATATATATATATATATATATATATATATATATATATATATATATATATATATATATATATATATACTAAGGTTAAATTATCTAAGGATGAATGTAGGTATGTACCATAACAATACATACATGTAGCTACAAGATGCAATCAGTACTCATGGGAGGCCGTTTTTAGCAATTAATGCATCCCATAATTTGTTGCTTTTAATATTGAGTAGTTTTAACATCTATTACCTCCTCTCTTAATCAATTCCAGAGTTCAGTAAAGTAACCGTGTATGTGTAACGGCAGATCTCTGCACGTAAAGTAGCAGACCGCCGTGTGTAATGAGCTCTGAGGTGCGGAAGACTGTGAGCTAAGGTGTCCTGCCCCGGGGGAACCTTCTATGACCTGTGTCGTACCAGTGAGAAACAGTCACACCCAGATTCTCTTGCTTTGACTCTTTGTACTCGGTTCTTAGATCTCCTCATTATGTGTCTGTGGTTTTAATTTTGTGTCTCTTCGGTTTCTGTCTTTGTTTGTCTGTCTGTCTCTCTTTACACACACACACACACACACACACACACACACACACACACACACACACACACACACACACACACACACACACACATATATATATATATATATATATATATATATATATATATATATATATATATATATATATATATATATATATATATATATATATATTAGGGTAGGGGTAGTATTAGTAAAAGCTGTGATAGTGGTGGTATTTATAATGGTGATAGGAATAGTAATAGTACTGCAGTAGTAGAAGCAATGGTATTCGTTGTTGATTATTTCTACTGTTACCGTTGTTGTTGTTGTTGCTACCTCTACCGTATCATGGAAAGCTACAGTGTTACCAGACGACGGTATTACCAGACGAGGATGTTACCAGACGAGGGTGTTACCAGACGAGGGTGTTACCAGACGAGGGTATTCACACAAGCAAAACCTCGACACACGTAACACTTGTAATATCAAAATCAGTAGATGGATGAGCAGCAGAAGTAGTACGGCAGTAGTAGTAGTAGGAACAGTAGCAGGAGTAGCAGCAGCAGTAGCAGCAGCAGTAGTAGCAGCAGTAGTCGTAGTAGCAGCAGCAGCATCAACAGCAACACCAGCAGTAATATCAGCGGCAGAGGCACTAGTAGCAGCTGCATTATCAACAACAGCAGAAACAGTAGCAGCAATAACAGTAGCAGTAACAGTAGCAGTAGCAATAACAACAACAATATTACCAGGAATCGCAGCAGTAAAAGCAGCAGTAGCAGCAGCAGCAGCAGCAATAGCAGTAGCGGCCGCATATGAATCAGCAGCAGCAACAACAGAAATTACGTTAGCCGTAAATGTCACCTTTGCAAGAGCATCAACAGCATTAGCAACGTAAACAATCCCACTGAGACCTCTCATTGTTGCACCGCCAACCCAAGATATGTTTCTATGCTGCCACAGTCTTGATGCTGCTCTCATTACCTTGTTGCAACTAGCTAGTTTTAATTACGCCTTTGTAATTACCTAGTTTATAATGATTTAGGTTATGTTGTGAATGTTGGGCTCGAGCTCTGGACCGGTCTCTCAACCTCCTGGTGGTGGAATTCAATCGTAGTTTACGTATCTTTTATTACGTATAATGTTTCGTTAAAAAGCGAAAAGGTTCTATACCACTAGTGCAACTACTTCTCTACTACTACTACTACTACTACTACTACTACTACTACTATTGCCTCTTTTCACTCCACTTTCTGTCTATTGTACCACTATTCCCTGTACTTACTACTACTACTACTACTACTACTACTACTAGTAGTAGTACTACTATTATTACTACTATTACTACTACTCTACTACGCTACTACTTCTACTACCGCTACTACTTCCACTACCAGCAGTACATCTACCAAAACATCTCCACTTCCTTCTTTGTTCGTCTTCTCTCTCCCGTCACTGCTCTCCTCTCGTTTATATACCGGCTCCCTTATCTTCGTGTGTTAGTGTCACTTGTTAATGCTCAAAGTCGGACCGAAACGTCGTCATAAGTTTCTCTGTGTGCGAGTTATATGTGTAATATTTCGGTGTTTGCGACGGTTATTGTCTCAACTACTCAAACGCTTCGAAAGAGTTTCGTTTATAGTTTTCATTTGTTAATCAGTGAATTCATTTTCCATCTGTCATTCTTCTGTCTCTGGTCGTGTTGAACAGACTGTCTTGAATATTGCTCTGATTTTGATGATTTTGATTTTGATCAACGTGTCGGTTCTCCGAACCACTGATCCTCTGACTTTCTTTATAGTCAGAGTCATGTCTCCTATTTTTCCCGTCTGTTCTAATTATGCCACTCGTCACTGTGAGACAAGAACCATCTCATAAAGCTCACCCTCAGTAGTCAAGTCAATTTCTTACCTCTCTTTACCTGTCTACCCACCACCTAATTTTTTCACTGTTCTGTCCTAACCTAGTCTTATCTGTTTTAGCGCAGTAGGTTCAAATTCACGTAGTTTGTTTTCCTGTTTTTTTTTTTTTGTTCCTTAGTTCGGACACCAGCCGTCTTGCAAATCATTGTTCCATCTAAATTTTTGACCCTAATTCATTAGGCGTTGGTTTCACACTGGAGCTGCGTACTCCAGTCATAGTCTGATGTATGTAGTGTCTGGTGGCTGGAAGGCTTCTTTGCTTCGGTTCCTGAATGTTATGATTGGATTTGATAGGCTGGCGTCCGTCGCCTTGTTGTTGTGGTGACGCCAAGATTGATCTCAGTGACTACTTTAACGAGTCGAAATGTCTGCACGTAGCCCACTTTTATATGTATACTCGTGTAATTTGTGTACGTACGTCTATGTATTTGCGTATTTACATACGTAACTTTTGTATGCATTTTGGAGATGTGTGTGCCTGTATGCGCACGTCAACTGTCACAGCTTAATGATACCAGTCGCGTCTCTCGTCGCTCAGGTTCCGAGGACAAAATTCCCATCCGGAAAAGAACGAATACAATCTCACTGACTGACTGTGTAAGAGCCGCTGTTTACCTAAGAGCTCCTGAAGGAAGTGCGAGGTGTCTTAATGATGATGGAAAGCTCTTGGTTGAAGTAAAGCCATCTAACCGGTTTTTTTCCTCTATTGAAACCTAATTACTTCCCATTTCTCAGGCACTGCATGGGTCCCATGGGTTTAGTGCTCCCCCAAGAATATAATAAGCATATAACCACTGGTGTGGTTACCTCCTATTCCTCAGAATATTAAATATCATTCTCATTTTTTTCATGTAGGTGTTAGGCTACAAGGTTCCAGTGTTTGGGGCCCAAGACTGTTCAAATCCTCCTATCATACATAAGGGAGATTACCTATAGATCCTCTGTCTACAACAGGGAACTGCATAGATTCCTAAAGTCAGTACCTAACCAGTCGGGCTGCAGTTCATACGTTGGATTCCGCGCAGCCAGCAGTAACAGCCTAGTTGATCAGGCCCTGATTCACCGGGAGGCCTGGTCATGGACCAGGCCGCGGGGGCGTTGACCCCCGGAACACCCTTCAGGTAGACTCTAAGTAGTTTCTATCTCCAATTCTTTTTATACCAGCCGAGGATGTAATCAGCGACTCTCACCACTAAGCTACGGCAGGTGATAGCAAATGACGTCTCCGAAATATGTTCCTCGTAGAATAAGGAAAAGGTCTTCCTTTTGCCATTCTATTTGACTGTTATTGAAATCTTTTACCCTTATTTCTTTTACTCTCTTCGCGCTAGTCACTTTTGTTGTCCTCTCAACCATGTCTATTATTGCAGCATTGTTTGAGTCAAGTACCAGGAACGTCAGCTCTTGTTTTAAAGGAGGATGGGGGGGAGGGTCATTGTTGATTTTAATAACAGCTTTTGTGATTACTTTTGTTATTTTTCTTAACATAAAGCTCTTCATAGTTTCTGAGATGTATGACTCATATGTGTTTTTACATTTTCTTGAATTATAATAATAGTCATAAATATTAATATTTAAATAATAATAATAATAATATCATAAATATTAATATTTAATTATTATAAATAATAATAATATAAATATTATTAATGATATACTACTACTAATACTGCTGCTACAAATAATAGTAGTAATAATAATAATAATAATAATAATAATAATAATAATAATAATAATAACAATAATAATAATAATAATAATAATAATAATAATAATAATAATAATAATAATAAAATAATAAGAAGAATAAGAATAGTAATAAAAATAATAATAATAAAAATAAAGCTGAGAAAATAAAAAAGAAATTACAATACATATGACAGATTCGTCCTTCACATCAATGTCAATAAATTTTTGCAAGATGACGAAATGGTCAGAAAATGAAATCACTTTCCCGCCGACCATGTTGCTCCCGTTCTTTAGTTCACTAACATAAACCACACGGTTTTTTTTTTATTTTGGTCATTCTGTCTTATTTGTTTTTTTCTTCTTTTGCCCCATTTTTTGAGGCAAAAGCAATTTCCTGATTGTTGGATTGTGTATGTACTCGCCAACTTACTCCCTTGTTTGTACTCAACTAGCTCACCTAGCATGGACTCACCTTACGTGCTCATCTAATATGTACTCTAGTACTCGCTCGCCTACTAGTTTGTGGTTTGCGTATGTACTCATCTCGTTGTGATTGTAGGGGTTGAGTCATGGCTCCTGGCTGCGCCTCCGATTCCCTATTTATTACCATTTTTTGTAGTTACCTATTTGTGATTATGTATCCGTCGTTAAAGCACTTTGGCGTACGTGGCGGCGGCACTCATACGTCACTTACGTACGCCTGGCGTACGTGGCGACGTCACTCACACGTCACTTACGCCTGAGATATCTCCTCTCTTTACCCTTGAATAGGTTGTGAAG
>WNWK01004907.1:37500-42500 GCA_009830355.1 Cherax destructor
TGGGACGGTGTTTCCTGGGGACGGTGTTTCCTGGGGACGGTGTTTCCGGAGAACGTTACCAAGTACGGATTCAAAGATAACCAGGTTAAACGTTTCCAACTGTTAAGCCTTGGTTAAACCTTAAACCTTGTTAAACCTTGTTAAACCTTGGTTTCTTCATCGATGTTTCCGAAAGAAGCAATTTTTTTCTGGTCTGGTATTTGTACGAACCAATAGGCCTACTGATTTTCCCCTCTTTAACTGGTATTGATGTAGGCCTGTAGGCCTGCCGTAACGCCCCCTTCCCCCTTTCTCTCTGTTTTCTTATCACCTGTCAATTTTTTCTCATTTCTTTCTCTTTGGATGATTCTGTTCAGGATTTTATTTGTCCTATTTGTTGCGTTCTTTTTTGTTTCTGGTTATCTTTTTTTATGTATTTGTAAGAATACCTTGGTTACATTTTTTTTATATGTCTACTTTAATGTTTCTTCACCTGAGAATTTCTGTTACAGTGAAAGCTGGCAAGAACACGGAACTGTTCTTATTGTGTCCTTGTTCGTCGTGTGCTTCTTCGTTGTGTCCCTTGTTCGTCGTGTCCTTGTTTGTTTTTTTCTAAGTCGGTGTCGATTTTTATTTAACATGTCATGGATTTACTTGGCCATGGATTTACCTGGCTCTGGATTTAGCTGATCTTGGATTTTGCTGGCCCTGGATTTAGGTCGATTAGGATTTAACTATACCTGAATTTATTATAAAATGTGGGTGAGACTCTGAGTGTATTGTAACATGTGAGTGTATTGTAACATGTGAGTGTATTGTAACATGTGAGTGTATTGTAACAGGTGAGTGGAACAGTGAATGTAACTGCTTATTGTCTTTGTGTATTGTAATAACAGTATAGCTGATTGTCTTTATGTAATAAGTATGTGATGCAATAAAGTATGTGATTGTTACACAATACATGATTGTAATACAGTATGTGATTGCAATAAAGTATGTGACTGTAATTCAGCATGTGATTGTAATACAGTACGTGATTGTGATACAGTACGTGATTGTAATACAGTACGTGATTGTGATACAGTACGTGATTGTAATACAGTACGTGATTGTGATACAGTACGTGATTGTGATACAGTACGTGATTGTGATACAGTACGTGATTGTAATACAGTACGTGATTGTGATACAGTACGTGATTGTGATACAGTACGTGATTGTAATACAGTACGTGATTGTGATACAGTACGTGATTGAAACGACCAAGAATACATATACACTTAACTCTGAGCATCTGGAGACTGGATGAAGTTTTAACATATGGATATATAACCCTGGATATAATTTTGACATGTGGATACAATCCTGGATGAAAACTGAATATGTGACTGTGAATGTGCGTGAGAATTTAGCATATGGGTGTGGCCGGAGTGGGGAGCGAGGCAGCTGGGCGTCTCCTCTCACCCACTGAAAGCCAAAAACACGTCCGTCAATACCACTAGAGAGGGAGAGAGAGAGAGAGAGAGAGAGAGAGAGAGAGAGAGAGAGAGAGAGAGAGAGAGAGAGAGAGAGAGAGAGAGAGAGAGAGAGAGAGAGAGAGAATAAAAGGAGACTGCAAGCGAAGATATTTTTTTAATTTTGCCACCGAAGTGGGTAGTTTACTGTGCACATCACATCCATCCTGTGGACGGTTGCGCAAGATCATATGGAAACACAATAGGCCTACGAACTAGGCCCCAAAGTGGTTAACAGGAGTACATCTGGATTTATATCTACAGTTCACTTACCTGTTACAAACAAATTTAGGAAATTTGCTTAATACATCTAGTATTTTATTTTCATTAATAAGATATCTTGACATGTCAACATAGATTTTATTATTCTGTCTATCTTTATTTGCAGGCAAAGGTGTGAAGAGGTAAGGAAAAGCAAGAGTGATTGAGTGAGGGGAAAGAAAGAGTGATTGAGTGAGGGGAAATAAGGAGTGGTTGAGTGAGGGGAAAGAAAGAGTGATTGAGTTAGGGGAAAGAAAGAGTGATTGAGTTAGGGGAAAGAAAGAGTGATTGAGTGAGGGGAAAGAAAGAGTGATTGAGTGAGGGGAAAGAAAGAGTGATTGATTAATTGGAAAGAAAGAGTGGTTGGACGAGAGGAGATATTGTTGGAGAGACATATAGCATCCATAAAAATAAAAAAAATCACCCACATCAGCAGTTTTCCTTCATAGTACGGTGGCCTACAGAAGAAAACACATCCACCATCACTCAGTCAGTTTCCGTGTAGCCGTACCCTATTAATTAGTACTTTATGAAGATTTCTTGTGACGTTTTAAGCCTTTCTTATAAGTTCAGCAACATTCATTTTTGGAGGTGTTGATTGATGTCACCTTCCAGCACCTCTGCAACTCCTTCAAAGGCCTCCACCGCCTTCAAGAACTTTTCTAGCTTCCTCAAGAATCTTATCGGCTTCTACAAAAGCCTCACAAATTTCTCTCCAAGAACTTCTACAGCTACTCAAGAAACTCTCCAACTTTCTAAGGACGTTTTCACTTCCTAGCCACCCATCTAAGAACCTTTCTACCCTCCAAGAAACTCTCCACCCCTCTAAGAAACCCTCCACCCCTCCAAGAACCTCTCCACCCCTCCAATAATCTCTCCACCCATCCAAGAATCTTTCTACCCCTTTAAAAACCCTATACCCTCTCCAAAAACCACTCCACCCCTCCAAGAGCCACTCCATCCCCTCCAAGAACCCCTCCACTCTCTCCAAGAATCTCTCCACCCCTTTAAAACTCTATACCCTTCTCCAAAAACCACTCCACCCCTTCAAGAACCACTCCACCCCTCCAAGAACCAATCCACCCCTCCAAGAACCAATCTACCCCCTCAAAAACCTCTCCACAACCTCCAAGAAACTCTCTACCCCCTCCAAAAACCTCTCTAGGTTGCGAGTCTCGTACTTTTTTCACCTCCTCCTCTACAAGCCAATCAAGAAAGTGGATTTTGGGCTTATTTAACCGCATCGTAGTTGGCTTGGACGACTACAGCTGGTTGTTATCTTCTCCGCTATGAACCTTTGGGTCGTTATCTTGTCGGATATAAGCTCTGGGTGGTTATCCTACTGGCACCTTCCTCTGGCGACCATCTTTATAGTGATAAGGTTTACACATAAAACATCTCGACAATTTTTTTTTCTTTTTATCCTAATTCATTTACGTTTTAATAAGAGCGAAGCTCAATTCCTGGGGAATGGGAGGCATTAAGAATTCGATCCAGTTCCTTGGATCAAGAGCTCTTCACCTCCCCTTGAGGAGCTCTGCAATCTATTGTTTCTTCATGCCAACAGTCTTGACATGTAGCTCTGAGTTGTCATATATGTTGTTTTACTCACTATTGTATTCTTGTTAATGTATTTTGACAATGCATTTTGTCTTGAAATAAATTTTATATATATTTAATAAAAGATGGGGTGGTAGGGGAAGTGGAATATTCAAATGGCTTCAGAAAGACATCTAAATATTCTTCCTTGAAGCCTTTTTATCCACTTCTCCGAGGCTATGGGTCCCACAATTTACACCAGAGGTGGACCCTATACATATTAAATATATATATATATATATATATATATATATATATATATATATATATATATATATATATAAATATATATACATGTTTTAGTCAGCTTTGTGTATTTTTTTCCTCGTCGGAAATTTAATTTTAGTTTTCTTGGGTGGCTTACCATAGGGTAGCAACCAGGCTACGATATTTCTAAAGCCTACAGCGATTTCCTTCACCTTCGCTAAGAATGTAAATAATAATAATAATAATAATAATAATAATAATAATTATTATTATTATTATTATTATTATTATTATTATTATTATTATTTATTATTATTATTATTATTATTATTATTATTATTATTATTAGCAGTAGTAGTAATAGTAATAGTAGTATTTTTATTATTATTATTATTATTATTATTATTATTATTATTATTATTATTATTATTATTATTATTATTATTATTATTTATTATTATTATTGTTAGCAGTAGTAGTAGTAGTAATAGTAATATTTTTATTATTATTATTATTATTATTATTATTATTATTATTATTATTATTATTATTATTATTATTATTATTATTATTATTATTATTATTATTATTATTTATTGTATTATTATTATTATGAGAAAGCGTTAAACACGTAGTGGTCAGAGAAGCATCTGCCGAACGGGATGTAACCAGGATTGGTTAAAAAAAAACGACAGGGAGAATTAGTAGTTCTTGGATCAAAAGCTCTTCACCATCAGTCCAAACCTCTATGGACTCCAGACTATTTTCTTATCTTTTTTTGTTTCCTTGTTTCTCTGTTTTTGCTTCAAACTGAGAGGCTGATCAATATATGGGCAAAAGAGAAGTTACCTTAGGGGCCCCCATGTGTGAGGCTGGGGGCGGGAGGAACTCCTGGCCCCAAGGAGAGTGAGGCCCCAAGCATAAAATTTGTATAAAAAAATAAAAATAAAATTATTTAAAAATAAAATTGGATTTTAATATTCATATTTTTGAGATAGCAATTAGCATGGATATATTTTATTGCATAAATATGCAAATAAAGTGCAAATAGACAGTATGAGATTACTGGACTATGAAAACCCACTGTGAGACTACTCGACTATCCAAACCTCACCTCACCACAGAGCAAAAACTCAGTGTTCGAAACGTCGTATTTCAGATATCTGCTTAGCTGTAAGGAAGACAATGTTTCATAGGTAGTGATGGAATCTTACATAAACATTGGCTGTGTTTTGGTTGTACATGCCAGCCATGACGCTGTTTATATAACATTAGTCTTGGCCTTTTTTATATATTTATTTTCTGTTGTTTGGTGGTGGGTTGTATATTGCTTTTTCTGCTACCTTAGTTACATCAGCCATCATTACATTTTATTTTTAGTATAATAAAAATAATAATAATAATAATAATAATAATAATAATAATAATAATAATAATAAT
>WNWK01004907.1:47500-67500 GCA_009830355.1 Cherax destructor
ACGTTTCGGCCCGACTTGGACCATTTACAAAGTCACACTAACACACAGAGACGGAGGAAGTGGTAGTAGTAGTAATAGTAGTAGTGGAGACAGTCATATTCAAGAAAGGGAGCACTGCAATGAGGCTAGCGGCCCGCAAGGGTGGGACGAGAACACAGAGGGAGGAAAGGCGAATAAAATGAAGGACAAATACAAGGCAAAAGAAAAGAAAGAAAGGAAAACCCATAGGAGAAAAAAGGAGAAGGGGGAAGAGATGAAAGGGGAAGGAATCAGGTTAAGTCACGGGTGTTCTGAAGTTTAGAGCATTTAACAATGTAATGAGAGAGGAAAGCATCAACAGAGACAAAGCCAGGGCTAAGATTCATACAGGGAAAGTTGTGTATAAGGAGGATTCAACCAGACGGCGACTATGAATGTTGGACGTAGGGTAGACAGTTTTAGCAGAAGACCAATCAATAGGATGACTGTGATCTCTGACATGACAGAAAAGAGCATTATTAGTGTCGCAAGCCTACCACTATTTTTGTGCTCCTTGAGTCTGTCAGAAAGAAATCAGCCAGTTTCTCCGAAGTACTGAAGAGGACAGGAGGAGCAAGAAATAGAGTAGACACCAGGAGAATCTGTGGAGGAGGGAGGTATGAACTAGATTAGTGCGAAGAGTGTTAGTCTGACGAAAGGTAAGTTTGATGTCTAAGGAACGGAGAGAGTTGCTGAGATTAGAGAGACCAGAGATGTAGGGAAGGCAGAGGACTGGAGAGTTCTCAGGAGTAGAGGTTTAGGAGAGAAGAAAGTCCGTTTGGCACGAGAGAAAGCAGAGTCTATGAAATGGGAAGGGTAGCCCAGGCGGGAAAATGAATTATGAAGAGTGGAAATTTCTGCTTCAAGAACTGAGGATCACAGATGCAGAGCACTGAGAAAGAGGGAGATAAGAACACTTTTCTTGACAGAGGAGGCATGATAAGAGAAGTAATGAATGTACATGCCACTGTGCATAGGCTTGCGGTACACGGAGAAGGCAAAACCTGTAACTGAGCGGTGGACATGAACATCAAGGAAAGGGAGCAAATAATTAGATTCCCAATCAGCTTTAAACTTAATGGAAGGGCAAGATTATTAAGAGCATCAAGAAAAGGTTGGAAGAGACTTAAGTCATGAGGCCAAAGAGCAAAGATGTCATCTACATAGCGGAGCCAAATATTCTTGAAACAAGAGTTGTTGTTTTAAATACAAAATATCTTGATCTGTCCCATACATATCTGTTATATACACTAATCATGACTAATGAGTAAAAGTACACCAAACTTGTCAATAATACACTAAAAATTATATACTAATACTAATGACATGTTTGTGAGCCAGTTTTTTTGGTAACAAGTTCATTAATACGAGGAAAACTGCTGCATAATGAATATATGTTCAGCTAAAAATGCTCACACAAAAAATATGATGGAAATAAGAGCAGTTGTAGCAGGTTCAGCATCACGTTTGGATGAGTTTAGCATCGAAGCCAAAAATCACACAAATACTTCTTGGAATATACATCACGTGCTGAATCATTATGCCTTAGTTCTATCAGCTCTTATTCCATACCTGTCTTACGTGGAAAAAAATTATGCAGCTAAATTTGTTCACAAATAACAACAACTCATGTCTCACGACTAGTGCTTGTGGATAACTGAAGCAGAGAGCTGCCAGTTACCCTCCAATGAGTCTCTAAATTCGACTAGGACGCGTTCAGAACACGTAACTTCGTAAGAGGAAAGATAAAGGGAGGAGAGCTTGCCTAGTTGGCTACTCTCTTTATTAACTGATTTGTAACGAGGGTGTTCTATATATATTTCATATAGATTGGTGAATGTTTCACGTCAAAATCTCAGAATTTCCCTGACTTCGTTCCTGTGCAAAGTAATACTTTACCTGCCTGTTTTTTATCTTTCATACAAATTAATTTTATTTTTGAGGGGCAAGGAAGTTATAAAAAATGTACTGTAATTCACCGCAGTTGATTTGGTCAGAAGGACGTGAATCTAATCATTTATTTCTAGTTTTTTCCTGCATCATTAATGACGACGTCTCTCTCCCTCGCCTCCATCCCTCTTGGATTACTGCTCTCTCTCAGTTCACTAAATATTCCATACATACTAACGACTCTTATCTGATAAGCAACGACTTAAATTTACTTCCTGTTGGTATCCTGAGCCTCAGCTGTCAATCATTATCTCTCTGTCTGATGCCCTGAGAGTCAACTCTCAATCAGGGAATTTATTGTGCCTGGTACAACAAGCTGTTTTTAAAAGCTAAAAGGTATGATAACTGAACCAATTGTCTTCACACTCAAGCTATGATATTTTAAGCTGTTGGCTTCACGCTGGAAGCTTCTGCCCTTTAACCTGCTATCTTCGCCCTCAAAGTTATAACATTTAGTTCCATAAGCTGCGTTATTTACGCTGAAAACCATGATAATTTACGCAGTTGTTTTTACACAGTAAGCCTAAGTAATAGAAACCTTGGCTTCACTCTCTGGGCTATATTCAAAAATGTTGTCCTCACGCTAAAAGATATCATATCTGTTACCTTCGTGTTCTTATCTACACTGTGTTAGTGGCACAAGTCTTGCCGCTGGAAGGCCAGCAGTCGCTAGTGAAGCGAGGGGCTTGAAAAGATTTTCAAGCGATAAGCCAGAGCGCCTCTGTGATAAGCTACCGATAAAACATCCCAGAGCTTGCTGAGTATGCTCGTTGATGCTGAGTATAATCGTTAATGCTTTAGTATCCTCGTTAATGTGGCAGCATGCCCGTGCCGGAGGCTGTATACTCGTGGCTTACGCGATGGTCTGGAGTTTTGAGACTCTCTGACCGCGGGTTCGAACCCCACCAGTGGTTGTTTCCTCTATGGTATGATGTTTGGACGCACGACTCTCAAAGTTCCTTTCTCGAAGCTGTAATTTAATCTAATTAAAAAAAATCGATGATTAAAAGTAATTTTATTGAAGAATGCAAGAAGATATAGTTTATTTACTGAAAGATGTTTAATATTTCAATATAGAGTTTTTTTGAAAAGTAATCGAGGCCAGTTTAACAGCAAATATGTTTGTTGTTGTTGTTGTTTTTGTTGTTTGAAATGGTGTTGTTGATATTGCTGTTATTTTTGTTGCATTTGTTGTTATTTAATACTGTTGTTGCTTTTACTTGCATTGTTGCTGATATTGCTGTTGTTGTTGCTTTGTTGTTATTGTTGGTGCTATTGTTGATGCTGTTGCTATTGTTGCTGTTATTTTTATTATTAATTAGTATTATTATTGCGCATGTATATTATAAACACCCTTGACAGTATTTCTCATATTCGCACCTCTTCTTTTCCAATTATCTTTTAAAATGTTAATGTAAAACTGAACCCGTAGTTAGATCATACTAATGAACCGTGTTAAGAACCCAGCTATGAACCCATGGGATGCTCATCGTACCCGATGGAAATCTTTCAGTACAGACTGACATATTTCACTCCATTGAGAACCCTTACTGAGTGATGAATTACGAGAGAGAAATAGAGCTAACTTCTCGTCTCTCACTTCTCATCTCTCAGCGCCATTGTCAAAATGATAGGGTAGCTACTCACTGCGGGTGTTCCCACCATGTTACTGTCATGCAGGGCACCGTAGCCACACTGTGGGTGTTCCCACCATGTTACTGTCATGCAGGCACCGTGTTCCACCATGTTACTGTCATGCAGGGCACCGTAGCCACACTGTGGTGTTCCCACCATGTTACTGTCATGCAGGCACCGTAGCCACACTGTGGGTGTTCCCACCATGTTACTGTCATGCGGGCACCGTAGCCACACTGAGGTGTTCCCACCATGTTACTGTCATGCAGGGCACCGTAGCCACACTGTGGGTGTTCCCACCATGTTACTGTCATGCAGGGCACCGTAGCCACACTGGGGTGTTCACTGCGGGGCCCACCATGTTACTGTCATGCAGGGCACCGTAGCCACACTGTGGGTGTGTCCCAACCATGTTACTGTCATGCAGGGCACCGTAGCCACACTGTGGGTGTTCCCACCATGTTACTGTCATGCAGGGCACCGTAGCCACACTGTGGGTGTTCCCACCATGTTACTGTCATGCAGGGCACCGTAGCCACACTGCGGGTGTTCCCACCATGTTACTGTCATGCAGGGCACCGTAGCCACACTGTGGGTGTTCCCACCATGTTACTGTCATGCAGGGCACCGTAGCCACACTGTGGTGTTCCCACCATGTTACTTCATGCAAAAGGCACCGTAGCAAAACATAATAGGTGTTCCACCAGTGCATGCAGGGCACCGTAGCCACTCACTGCGGGTGTTCCCACCATGTTACTGTCATGCGGGGCACCGTAGCCACACTGTGGGTGTTCCCACCATGTTACTGTCATGCGGGGCACCGAAGCCACACTGTGGGTGTTCCCACTATGTTACTGTCATGCAGGGCACCGTAGCCACACTGTGGGTGTTCCCACCATGTTACTGTCATGCAGGGCACCGTAGCCACACTGTGGGTGTTCCCACCATGTTACTGTCATGCAGGGCACCGTAGCCACACTGTGGGTGTTCCCACCATGTTACTGTCATGCAGGGCACCGTAGCCACACTGTGGGTGTTCCCACCATGTTACTGTCATGCAGGGCACCGTAGCCACACTGAAGGTGTTCCCTCCATGTTTCTATCATACAGAATAGCGTAACAGCGTATCATGCAAAATAGCATAATAGCGTATCATACAGAATAGCATAACAGTGTAACTTTTATTTTTAAAACGAAAACAACATCATTACCATCTCAAAATTGAGATATACAAAAGATTTATGGCTATTCTAAATTTGAAATTGAGATCTCAAGGGGGCTATAGATATTTTGAAATTTGCATTTTTTCCTCATCGGGAGATTAACTTTTAGCCTTTTATTTTTTACTGAGGAAGATTATTTTTCTACTTTATCCCCCTCTTTCTCAGTAATATTAGTAGTAGTAATAGTAGTGGTAGTAGCAGTAGTAGTAGTAGTAGAAGTAGTAGTAGCAGCAGCAGTAGTAGTAATATTTGTAGTAGTATTAGAAATAGCAGTAGTGGCAGCAATAGCAGCAGAAGCATTAGTAGTAGAAATTGTAGTAGTATTAGTAGTAGTAGTAGTAGTAAAGTAGCAACAGCAGCAGCAGTAGTAGTATTAGCAGTAGTAATAATAATTCTGGTAGTAGTAGTAATAGTTACAAGTGATGGTTTTTCTTCTTTATCCCATCAGTGGTAAAAGTGGTAACTATAACCAAGGGTTCTTGGCCTATGGTCCATGTCCATGGAACATAGGCCCATGTGGACCAAGTGGTAAACATAAGAACGGAAAAATATTAATAACCTTAACGATATTCATTTTTTATCTTTCCGCTCATACAAGAAAAAATTTTGTCCTAAATTTAAAATTGTCTACCAACAAACCTGTAAATATTAAATTTTTTAATAACAGGGGTAAAAAAAAAAAAGCTGGAATTACGTCTGATAACGTAAAAAATTAATTGGTCACCAGTTAACTTTCCATACGTCACTAGTCCCTCAGACTTTGTTGTGTTCGAGACATCGTAAGTAACTGATGTGTTTTGCTTTCTGATGTCCTTCCGTTTGCTATTAAGATGAAAATTTTCTTCTCTTTTCGTAATATGTTTCATGGTCATAGGCTACGCTAATGCTTTTTTTAGCAATATTGAGCTATGTTAAGGCTACTTTTAGCTATGTTAAGTCTACTCTTAGCTACATTAAGCTAAGTTAATGGTACTTTTGGCTACATTAAGCTATGTTAATGCTACTTTTAGCTACGTTAAATAACAAAAAAAGGCACAATACCGTGACTGGAACAATACGTTAATCTACGTTAATGCTGCGTTCAGCTCCATTAAGCTACGTTAATGCTACTTTTAGCTACGTTCAGCTACGCTAGTGCTACTTTCAGCTACATTAAGCTACGTTAATGCTACTTTTAGCTACGTTAGGCTACGTTAGCTTCATTAATTTAGGCTAATGCTACGTTTAGCTACAGTAGGCTACTTTTCGTCGTGTGAAGAATAAAGCCATTAACAAAGTCGCATTTTTAACCTGTGTTTTTTATTACTGTCTTTTACTACTAAAAATTTCTTAAATAACTTGTTCTTGATCGTGGTTCGGAACCTGTAAAATATTGACTTAGACTAGAGTGGTCCACATAGAGAGGGTTCTTCTTTGTGGGGTTCACAGCCATTGAAAGGTTCAGAACCGCTGCTCAACACCTTCATTCGAAGGTTAATTTCAACCTCCCTCCCTAACGCCACTTACCAATCCTCCAGTCCCACAACAACTATCCTCCCCTTCCACTCTCGCAGCGACTCTCCTTCTCCTCTCACAACAACCACCACACCATCCCCACCACTGACACACCAACCACACCACAACCGCTCCCGCAATAAACATACCACAATCACCCCCCTACTTCCACTATAACCACACTTCAGTAACCCCATTCAATTTCCCAATTCCCACCATCCCTCCTCTTCATTTAGGCCCCCAGTGCAATGTATATTTCCAATAGAGAACAAACAGGGAGGCGTTTCAGACAAATACTGCCATTCCTCTCTGACAAACAGGGCACCGTCGTTGGTAGAAAGAGAAATCACTTGACGTGTGGGTAAGAGAAACACTCAAGGTAATGTTTGGAGAGCTTTACAAACACGGGTGGGGTCACTGGGGTTGAGCTCAGTTTCTGGGCCCTTCTCTGGGGCCGGAGTGAGCAGTCATTCGCTGTGTGGGTTAGGGATAACACTCAGGGTTGTATTCTGTTTAGCATGTGCTTCCAGAGGGCTAAATTTCGTTCCTGGGCCCATGTGTATCTTGCACTTCGAGAGGGGGAAGGGAGAAGGGTGTTCGTGTATTAAAATTTTTTTTTTGTCTTTGTGTGGCTTAATTAAATATTTCTCTATTTTTTTTCTCTCTCTCTCTCTCTCTCTCTCTCTCTCTCTCTCTCTCTCTCTCTCTCTCTCTCTCTCATCTCATTCACTCTCTCAGTGTCTCCCTTCCTCCCTCCTCTCTCCTCTCCCTCCTTTCTCAAACTATTTATCAACATTATCCCTTGCTTACCGTGCCCTCCCTAGCAATGCGAAGCTAAAAGCATTGGAGTGCTCCAGAAGCCTCAAAATGGAGACAAATAAGCTGGAGCCTTAGTCTGGCCGTATGCTCCAAAGAAAGGCTCGGAAAATGGCACAATTCTGGAGGCTCTTGTGATGTATTGGTGTGAGACAAAGATCTCCTTTTACGAGCGTTTTTGAGAGTCTTTTTAAGAGTCTGTATTGCGTAAGTTTTTATGCTGTTTCAACGATAATTTGGCGTTAGATTGCTGCCTAGTTTTTTGTGTGTGTACCGGAGGAGAATCAATCCCTGAACGATGCATACGGGTGTAGCGCTTCAGTGTAAATACCATAAGCCCAGTCCCTCCCCAGCCTCTTTACAGCCCCTCCCCAGCCCTTCCGCAATCCCTCCCCAGCACATACTCTATCTCAAGGAACGTAAAAGGAATAGTGCAGAGTGCGGTATAGGTTTCTAATGCAGTTTAAATCAACACTGAAGATTTGAAGTGAATCAGAAAAAAAACATTCACAAACATTCCAACTGAAAAAAAATTCCAAGTTAAAAAAAAAAGACAAGTTACCACCTACACAGCCTTAAGCTAATTCGAAGGTTTGAAACCAGTCTGAAGAAGCATTCTCTGGTTATCTTGCGGAGACCAATATTCCAAATTGCATCAGAACTTAAAGTTTGAAGCCGCTCAGAAATTGCATGATATCGCATGAAAATATGAAAAAAAAATATTGTTATGAGCTAAACCCATGTGGGTCATTCAGTGCAAGACATGGTGGAGGCTCGTTCCTACGTCTACTGAACACCATCTATATCTCGCATGAAAACAGTGTTCCAGTCTCTCCAGTTCTTTCAGTAAAATAAAAAATTGATACCTAAAGATACCAAAATGAATTCTACCTTTCTCTAGGTGAGACACACCAACACTTAAGGTTGAAAGCGATCAGAAGAGACATTCTGCAGTTATTGTACACATTAACACAATACATCAACTCACAACACATCAACACACAACACGTCAACACACAACACGTCAACACACAACACGTCAACACACAACACGTCAACACACAACACGTCAACACACAACACATCAACACACAACACGTCAACACACAACACGTCAACACACAACACTCAACACACAACACATCAACACACAACACGTCAACATACAAAACATCAACACATAACACACCAACACACAACACATCAACACATAACACATCAACACACAACACGTCAACACACAACACATCAACACACAGTCCTCAATTATCACAACAGCAGTCCTCAATTATCACATTCACACTAACAATTGCAAGTGTATTAACTATGTCAGCAAATCAACGTTAAGCCTACACAGCCTAAATCCAAAAAAATAGGTTCTTTATTTTTATAAGATATTCCAGCTATACAGTTTAGAAATAATCCTTTCAGATATTTCCGAAAAAATTAAACCCTGCCATTTTAGAAATTCAATTATCAAATTGGCACCCATAAACATTAATAATAATCTCAAACTCTTATCTAAATAGGGTACACCAGTGTTAAAAGTTTGAGGTCGATCGGAGAAGGCATTCTCAAGTCATCACTTGGAAAGCAGACTTGATGGCCTCTATCACATTAACCACAAGGGTGTCTGCCCACGATAATGGTTGCATGAAAAAGTTGAAATCGTCAGGCTGAGGCATTCAAAACATATAAAAGTAATTAATTAGACCAAAAAACACGGTAGGGGTGGGGTTAGAACCATGGCGAGTGTGTCGTGATGCTACAGTTTCGTGAGTCAGAAATTAATTAGAAGAAAAATTCGGGCAGCCCCTTGAGGAATCTCTGTTTGGACTGTCTGATTACTTGATATGTTGGAGGTTGTTTGATAATATCTGTGAGGTTGGTGTTGTCTTGGTGTTTGGTGTTATCTGGGTGTTTTGTGTTATCTGGGTATGTTTGGTGTTATCTTGGTGTTATCGGGACGTTTGGTGTTATCTGAGAGTTTGGTGTTATCTGGGTGTTTGGTGTTGTCTTGGTGTTTGGTGTTGTGTTATCTGGGTGTTTTGTGTTATCTGGATATTTGGTGTTATCTTGGTGGTTGGTGTTATCGGGATGTTTGGTGTTATCTGAGAGTTTGGTGTTATCTGGGTGTATGGTGTTATCTTTGTGTTTGGTGTTATCTTGGTGTTGGGTGTTATCTGGGTGTTCGGTGTTATCTGGGTGTTTGGTGTTATCTTGGAGTTCTGTGTTATCTGGATGGTAGTTTTAGTGTTATTGTGGAAATAGTGGAATTTTAAGTTTATTTTGATGTTTTCCTTTTTGCTTTTCCTGCCTGACGATTTTTTTATGCATCTATGAGAATATTTCTATTATACTTTACGTCTTATTATTATTATTATTATTATTATTATTATTATTATTATTATTATTATTATTATTATTATTATTATTATTATTATTATTATTATTATTATTATTATTATTATTATTATTATTATTATTATTTGTTATTAACACATAGGCCGTTTCCCACCAATGCATTATTATTATTATTATTATTATTATTATTATTATTATTATTATTATTATTATTATTATTATATTTTAATTATCACCGCCAGTGGACTAGCCCAACATCGCCATCGACTCTGTCATTATTATAATCACAACCATCATCACTACCCTCCCTATCACCCTCCTCATCATATATACCACCTTACATACCACCATATATATATACCATCACTATCCTCATCTTCACCACCTGCCTCACCATCATCCGTATCTATCTCATCACACTTTACATCACCATCCTCGCACCAGCCATTATCGCCATCATTATCCTTAAAATATCGAATTTATTATACCGTTTTCAGCAATTCTGTATTCTTCTCTTGCAGGAATTTCACGAGCTGCTGCTGCTGCTGCTGCTGCTGCTGCTGCTGCTGCTGCATCCACCCGCCCCACCTTCCCTCCACCGCACTCACACAAGATTACAAAAGGATACCAGATAACAGATAAGGAGGATATCTCAGCATCCTCGTCAATTGTCAACTTCGAAAACGAAGTGATACCAATGTAATACATGTTTTTATTGGTTTGAAACCTGTCAGCTACGCAAGGACCGCTAAATGCTGCATGTCACCTGTGCACTACCAAAGGTATTTCAATCCCAAATATAGGGATTAGGGTAAACGCGAAGTGTTTGTACGATATAAAGAGAGATTCAAACCTTTCGCTGCACATACCCTTTCACTGAGATAATATCAAAATATTTTTTGCACCAATATGAAGGTAGATGGCCAGAATATAATGCACGCAGCCGCGTCTAAACTAAACTAGTAAGATGGAACACTATATATATTTTCGTGTATTTACAAAACAAGAAATTACTATAGTGTAATGACAAATATGTAGAAAAAACGACGTTGATTTTTACTCTATAATTCGTCGAGGTCGAAATTTTTGGAAATAATATTAACTATGTTAAAGCATAACGAATAAAGGTTTTCTTCGTGTGTACATGATTTTGAAAGTGTAAGAAAGCATATTTATCCGTTTAATGTCACGAACGCAGTTCAAAGTTGATGGAGAATTTGCGGTGAGTGATAGATTTTTATGCAATTTATTTTTGGATCATTTTATTTTGCAGAAAATATTTGAAATGTTAACCTGTTTTGTGTAGAAAATTTAAAGAAACTTTAATAATAATAATTAATAATAATAATAATAATAATAATAATAATAATAATAATAATAATAATAATAATAATAATAATAATAATTGTAATATATGGATCTTAAGTGCTGACAGATATTAGGAATATCTTTGAAAAACATTGCCAGTTATTTCCTATAGCAAACAGTGTGTGATTTGTTGTCGTTACAATGTTGATGCAAAGTTGATAAATTACAATTATCGAAAAAAATAAGAACGGCCCCAAAAAGAAATCGATTATGATATTGATGTGTCTGTTATAGTGAAGGTCTTAGAAATGTTGTGATTATACTCTGTCAAACTGATTCCCCGTCGTTCCCTGTCAAAAATTGAGGTATCTGGATTTTGAAAAAAAAGATTAGAAAAATTGTTAGTGATTTTAAAGCTGTGATATTGAAACTAGAGGCGGTATCCTCAAAGGAAATTTAGGTATCAGGGTGACCTCTGGTGATGTCATGTCACTAGAAGATGTCGACACTATGACTTTGATTATAGTGGTTGTGACAGATTGATGGTTGAAAGAGTATTGATGAGAGTTCATGAGGGGTTGTGTTTCAAGACAACATGACTCTGAAAGTTGTAGTGACGACACCTCATGAAAAGTGAGAAATATCATGTTTCGGGAGATAAAATGATCCGGGAGGGCTCATGAGAAGTGGGAAAATAACATGACGAAGGAGAGCTCATGAAAAGTGAGAGGTAACATGTTTCGGGAGATGTGTTGAGAAGTGAGAGATAACATGACCCGGGAGATCTCATGAGAAGTGAGAGATAACATGACCCAGGAGAGACGGCGACGTCCAAGGCTGCTTCACTGCTGCAACTGTCTCAATAAGAGTCCCACAGGTAAGTCTCTCTCTCTCTCTCTCTCTCTCTCTCTCTCTCTCTCTCTCTCTCTCTCTCTCTCTCTTTTTCTTCTTTTTACACAGGGTTTGACAAGGTTAGGTTAAAGATTCCTAACTTTATTGACAAGCTAATTACAAGTTAAGGATTCCTAACTTTATTGACAAGCTAAGAGCTGTTACCTACATCAGCTCATTTGAAAGCATTTTTATTGTTATGAAACATACAAGTAGGGAACAGGATGAAGTTGGAGCCATCTGTGGGCCAGCATTTTCATTTGATCAACTGACTTTATCTCGTTGACATCATAATATTGTACGAATGTGTTCCAGACTCGAGATCGTAAATTCCTGGGATTCAAAGGTTCGCAGATAATTTGCTGCTTCTGGGAGTAAGTTGTTATGAGCAGAGTGAAATAATGCTGATTTACCCGTCTTGAGTATGTGAGTGGGGACCTGTTTGAATTAGGGCAGAGGGCTGGAGTACAGAAATAATAGCTGATTTACCATTAGGCTTGGAGTATGGCCAGTAGACTGGGAGTATGGCCATAAGGCTGAGAGTATGGCCAGTAGGCTGGGAGTATGGCCAGTAAACTGGGAGCATGACCAGTAGACTGGGAGCATGGCCAGTAGGCTGGGAGTATGGCCAGTAGGCTGGGAGTATGTCCAGTAGACTGGGAGTATGGCCAGTAGGCTGGGAGCATGGCCAGTAGGCTGGGAGTATGGCCAGTAGACTGGGAGTATGCCCAGTAGTCTGGGAGTATGGCCAGTAGACTTTGAGTATGGCCAGAAGACTGCGAGTATGGCCAATAGACTGGGAGTATGGCCAGAAGACTGGGAGTATGCCAGTAGGCTGGGAGTATGGCCATAGGCTGGGAGTATGGCCAGTTGACTGGGAGTATGGCCAGTAGGCTGGGAGCATGACCAGTAGGCTGGGAGTATGCCAGTAGGCTGGGAGTATGGCCAGTAGGCTGGGAGTATGACCATAGGCTGGGAGTATGGCCAGTAGGCTGGGAGTATATCCACCCACTAGGATCGCTCATGATGTAAATTTTTTACTGCCTAATTTTAATTAATAAGCAAAAATCTACGAGTGTTACTAACCTATTTTTTTGTGATGTGTGTTAAACTAGAGGTTTATGTTGTATATATGGTTTGGTATAATATCTGGTTTATTTTTCTAAAGGCAGTTTGTTTTGACGTTCCTGGAAGAGCAAACCAAAAGTCACTAATGATAATAACCATCTTGGAAAATCACACCAAAGGTCCCTAATGATAATGACCTTGGAAGATCACACCAAAGGTCACTAATGATAATAACCTTCTTGGAAGATCACACCAAAGGTCCCTAATGATAATGACCTTGGAAGATCACACCAAAGGTCACTAACGATAATAACCTTCCTGGAAGATCAAACCAAAGGTCAATAACGATTTTGACCTTCCTGGAAGATCAAACCAAAGGTCACTAATGATACTGACCGTACTGCTCAGCGTATTTATGAAAGTTTACGAGGATGTGTATCCCTAGGATAACTTATTGCAATATTTTCCTCTTACCCCCAACCAGTGGGTTTTCCCGAGGCTCCAAACAGAATCACAAGAATTATTGATGGAAGAAATCTAAAAAAGTTGATGTGTATGACTTAGCAAATAGAAGCTGAGGTACATGATAAAAGTAAAAGGAAAATTTTATGTTTATTATTGAAAAGGGGAGATATGCTAGATCTAAAACCCAAGGAAAATTAGTTGTTTATGACTGAACAACAAAGAAAAGTCGATGTATATGATAGGACATGGTAAAGCCGATGTATATGACTGAAGAACACAGGAGCAGGTTTACATGATCAAAGAACGACGTAAAACAGGGAATATGATGAAATAACGTAGAAAAAGGCCTTTATATACACATTACGAACATCCCATCACCATCACCACAGCCACTATCACCCACCACAGTACCACTTCACCCCACCACAGCCACCACTATCACCCCCACCACAGCCACCACTATCACCCCACCACAGCCACCACTATCACCACCACAGCCACCACCACCACCACAGCCACCACTATCACCCCACCACAGCCACCACTATCACCACCACCACAGCCACCATTATCACCCCCACCACAGCCACCACTATCACCACCACCACAGCCACCACTATCATCACCACCACAGCCACCACCATCACCACCACCACAGCCACCACTATCACCACCACTACAGCCACCACCATCACCACCACCACAGCCACCACTCTCAGCACCACCACAGCCACCACCATCACCACCACCACAGCCACCACCATCACCACCACCACAGCTACCATCACCACCACAAACTCTACCACCATCACCACCACCACAATCACTACCACCATTACCACCACCTTCTCCTATCAACGTGTAAAGTTTCACTAAGGTGCTTAAAGCCTCCAAGATGAGGTTTATTCAGACCGACAAGCCTTGTGCCGTGAACACGCTCTCCACAGTAAAGGGCTTCGTGTTTATAATCAACAAAGTTGTGTGAGAACTCACCAACGCTGTGGGAAAATCACCAACGCTGTGGGAAAACTCACCAACACTGTGGGAAAACTCACCAACGCTGTGGGAAAACTCACCAACACTGTGGGAAAACTCACCAACCTCAGCGTTGTCATAGTGGCTTGGTAGTGAAATGCGGTGCATGAACTCCGTAGAGTGTTTTTCCAGATATAAAAAAAATATTTTATTATCATTTTTTATTTTATTATTATTATTATTATTATTATTATTATTATTATTTATATTCTTATTTTTATTATTATTATTATTATTATTATTATTATTATTATTATTATTATTATTATTATTATTATTATTATTATTATTATTATTATTATTATTATTATTATTATTATTTTTATTTTTATTATTATTATTATTATTATTATTATTATTATTATTATTATTATTATTATTATTATTATTATTATTTATATTCTTATTTTTATTATTATTATTAATATTATTATTATTATTATTATTATTATTATTATTATTATTATTATTATTATTATTATTATTATTATTATTTTTATTATTATTATTATTATTATTATTATTATTTTATTATTATTATTATTATTATTATTATTATTATTATTATTATTATTATTATTATTATTATTATTTTTTATTTTTTTATTATTATTATTATTATTATTATTATTATTATTATTATTTATATTCTTATTATTATTATTATTATTATTATTATTATTATTATTATTATTATTATTATTATTATTATTATTATTATTATTATTTTTATTATTATTATTATTATTATTATTATTATTATTATTATTATTATTTATATTATTTTTTTTATTAACAATCGGCCGATTCCCACCAAGGCAGGGTGGCCCGAAAAGAAAAACTTTCATCATCATTCACTCCATTACTGTCTTGCCAGAAGGGTGCTTTACACTACAGTTATAAAACTGCAACATTAACACCCCTCCTTCAGAGTGCCGGCACTGTACTTCCCATCTCCAGAACTCAAGTCCGGCCTGCCGGTTTCCTGAATCCCTTCATAAATGTTACTTTGCTCACACTCCAACAGCACGTCAAGTATTAAAAACCATATGCCTCCATTCACTCCTATCAAATACGCTCACACATGCTTGCTGGAAGTCCAAGCCCCTCGCACACAAAACTTCCTTTACCCCTCCCTCCAACCTTTCCTAGGCCGACCCCTACCCCGCCTTCCCTCCACTACAGATTTATACACTCTCGAAGTCACTCTGTCTCGTTCCATTCTCTCTACATGTCCAAACCATCTCAACAACCCCTCCTCAGCTCTCTGGACAATCGTTTTGGTAATCCGCACCTTCTCCTAATTTCCAAACTCCGAATTCTCTGCATTATATTCACACCACACATTGACCTCAGACATGACATCTCCACTGCCTCCAGCCTTCTCCTCGTTGCAACATTCATCACCCATGCTTCACACCCATATAAGAGCGTTGGTATAACTATACTCTCATACATTCCCTCTTTACTTCCATGGACAAGGTTCTTTGTCTCCACAGACTCCGAAGTGCTCCACTCACCCTTTTCCCCTCATCAATTCTATGATTCACCTCATCCTTCATAGACCCATCCGCCGACATGTCCACTCCCAAATATCTGAATACATTCACCTCCTCCATACTCTCTCCTCCAATCTGATATCCAATCTTTCGTCACCTATTCTTTTGTTATCATCATCACCTTACTCTTTCCTATATTCACTTTCAATTTTCTTCTTTTACACACCCTACCAAATTCATCCACCAACCTCTGCAGCTTCTCTTCAGAATCTCCCAAAAGCACAGTGTCATCAGCAAAAAGCAACTGTGACAACTCCCACTTTGTATTTGCTTCTTTATCTTTTAGCCCAACACCTCTTGCCAAGACCCTCGCATTCACTTCTCTTACAACCCCATCTATAAATATATTGAACAACCACGGTGACATCACACATCCTTGCCTAAGGCCCACTTTTACTGGGAAATAGTCCCCTTCCCTCCTACACACTCTAACCTGAGCCTCACTATCCTCATAAAACTCTTCACTGCTTTCAGTAACCTTCCTCCTATTCCATACACCTGCAACATCTGCCACATTGCCCCTATCTACCCTATCATACGCCTTTTCCAAATCCATAAATGCCACAAAACATCTTTACCCTTATCCAAATACTGTTCACCTATATGTTTCACTGTAAACACTTGGTCTACACACCCCTACCTTTCCTAAAGCCCCTTGTTCATCTGCTATCCTGCTTTCTGTTTTACTCTTAATTCTTTCAATAATAACTCTACCATACACTTTACCAGGTACACTCAACAGACTTATTCCCTATAATTTTTGCACTCTCTTTTGTCCCCTTTGCCTTTATACAAAGGAACAATACACGCTCTCTGCCAATCCCTAGGTACCTTACCCTCTTCCATACATTTATTAAATAATAGCACCAACCACTCCAAAATTATATCAACACCTGCTTTTAACATTTCTATCTTTATCCCATCAATCCCAGCTGCCTTACCCCCTTTCATTCTACCCACTGCCTCACGAACTTCCCCTACACCCACAACTGGCTCTTCCACACTCCTACAAGATGTTATTCCTCCTTGCCCTACACACGAAATCACAGCTTCCCTGTCTTCATCAACATTTAACAAATCCTCAAAATATTCTCTCCATCTTCCGATACCTCTAACTCTCCATTTAATAACTCTCCTCTCCCATTTTTAACTGTCAAATCCATTTGTTCTCTAGGCTTCCTCAACTTATTAATCTCATTCCAAAACTTTTCTTATTTTCAACAAAATTTGCTGATAACATCTCACCCACTCTCTCATCTGCTCTCTTTTACATTGCTTCACCACTCTTTTAACCTCTCTTTTCTCTCCATATACTCTTCCCTCCTTGCATCACTTCTACTTTGTAAAACCTCTCATATGCTAACTTTTTCTCCCTTACTACTCTCTTTACATCATCATTCCACCAATCGCTCCTCTTCCCTCCCGCACCCACTCGCCTGTAACCACAAACTTCTGCTGAACACTCTAACACTACATTTTTAAATCTACCCCATACATTTTCGACCCCATTGCCTACACTCTCACTAGCCCATCTATCCTCCAATAGTTGTTTATATCTTACCCTAACTGCCTCCTCTTTTAGTTTATAAACCTTCACCTCTCTTTTACTTACTGTTTCTATTTTCCTTGTATCCCATCTACCTTTTACTCCCACTGTAGCTATAACTAAAAAGTGATCTGATATATCTGTAGCCCCTCTATAAACATGTACATCCTGAAGTCTACTCAACAGTCTTTTATCTACCAATACATAGTCCAACAAACTACTGTCATTACGCCCTACATCATATCTTGTATACTTATTTATCCTCTTTTTCTTAAAATATGTATTACCTATAACTAAACCCCTTTCTATACAAAGTTCAATCAAAGGGCTCCCATTATCATTTACACCTGGCACCCCAAACTTACCTACTACACCCTCTCTGCATGTTTCTCCCACTTTAGCATTTAGGTCCCTACCACAATTACTCTCTCATTTGGTTCAAAAGTTCCTATACATTCGCTTAACATTTCCCAAAATCTCTCTCTCTCTATACATTCCTCTCTTCTCCAGGTGCATACACGCTTATTATGACCCACTTTTCGCATCCGACCCTTATTTTAATCCACATAATCCTTGAATTTACACATTTATATTCCCTCTTTTCCTTCCATAACTGATCCTTCAACATTATTGCTACCCTTCCTTAGCTCTAACTCTCTCAGATACTCCTGACTTAATCCCATTTATTTCTCCCCACTGAAACTCGCCTACCCCTTCAGCTTTGTTTCGCTTAGGGCCAGGACATCCAACTTCTTTTCATTCATAACATCGGCAATCATCTCTTTCTTATCATCCGCACTACATCCACGCACATTCAGACAACCCAATTTTATAAAGTTTTTCTTCTTCTTGTTTTTAGTGGATTTGTACAGGAGAAGGGTTACTAGCCCATTGCTCCCGGCATCTTAGTCGCCTCATACGACACGCATGGCTTACGGAGGAAAGATTCTTTTCCACTTCCCCATGGACAATAGAGAAAATAAAAAGAACAAGAGCTATTAAGAAAAAGAAGAAAAACCTAGATGTGTGTATGTATATATATGCATGTGTATGCCAGTGTAGTGTGACCTAAAGTGTAAGTAGAAGTAGCTAGATATACCTGTTATCCAGCGTGTTTATGAGACAGAAAAAAGACACCAGCAATCCTACCATCATGTAAAACAGTTTCAGGTTTCTGTTTCACAGTCACCTGGCAGGACGGTAGTACCTCCCTGGGTGGTTGCTGTCTACCAACCTACTACCTATTATTATTATTATTATTATTATTATTATTATTATTATTATTATTATTATTATTATTATTATTATTATTATTATTATTATTATTATTATTATTGCTGTTATAGTCTTTTGTAAAAAATAATTTAATGGTAGTTTTTGCTGAGAATTTATTTCTCATTTGAAAATATTATCTCTTTTATTTTATTTTATCCACCCTTTCCCTCATCCTCATATCTGACACAGACAGAGTTGTAAGCCACAGCACCGCGTCTACCTTTGCTTACGATACAGGAATTTGCATGACAGTGTCATCCATGAAGACACTGCAAATCTCCAAGCGGTCATTAACTAAGTCCTTAAATAGGCCTCAGAAAACAATGTGAAGTTCAATGAAGACAAATTACAATTACTCAGATATGAAAAACTCGAGGAAATTTAAACTTGATCGGAGTATTATAACAAATTCCAACCACACACTAGAGCGAAAAACTAATATGAAGGACCTGGGAGTGATAATGTCAGAGAATCTCACTTTCGAAGATCACAGTATTGTCTCTACCACATCTGCTAGGAAAATGATGGATAATGAGAACCTTCAAAATTAGGGATGCCAGGCCAATGATGATTCTCTTCAAATCGCTTGTTCTCTCTAGAAATACACTTACGACCCCTTTAAAGGTAGGCGAAATTGCAGACCTAGAGACTTTACAGAGAACTCTCACTACACGTATAAGTACAATAAAGAACTTCAATTACTGGGAACGGTTGAAGTCCCTTGACCTGTACTCCTTGGAACGCAGGCGAGAAAGATATATGATAATATACACTTGGGAAATCCTAGAGGGACTAATCACAAATCTAAACACGGAAATTCCTCTGTACGAAAGAAAAAGACTCGGCAAGCAGTGCAATGTATCCCCAGTGAGAAGCAGGGGCACCATGAGTGCGCTAAGAGTCAACACAACAAGTGTAAGGGGTCCAAGATTGTTCAACTGCCTCCCAACTTATATAAGGGGGATCCTCACTAGACCCTTGTCTCTCTTCAAGAGGGGTCTGGACAGGCACCTAAAGTCAGTACCTGACTATCCGGGCTGTGGTTCATACGTTAGTTTGCGTGCGGCCAGCAGTAACAGCCTGGTTGATCAGACCCTGATCCATCACGAAGCCTTGTCATAGACCGGGCAGCGGGGGCGTTGACCCCTTACCTCTCCATCTTTCATTCTCTCTCTCTCTCTCTCTCTCTCTCTCTCTCTCTCTCTCTCTCTCTCTCTCTCTCTCTCTCTCTCTCTCTCTCTCTCTCTCTCTCTCTCTCTCTCTCTCACTCTCTCTCTCTCTCCATTTTTTCTCATTAAAACACTTTCTATTATGTTAACTGTCACATATGCTCAATTTTTTTCATCTTTCCCC
>WNWK01004907.1:72500-130373 GCA_009830355.1 Cherax destructor
AATTAGCTATTAAAATTATTTATTTCTTATTTTGGTAATTTGTTTAAATTTCTTACTGTTAATGACGTAAGATTTTTGTATTTTTTAATAATTTGTGTTTGTTTTACTGTGTCTTTGGTCTACTTATTTATTTCTTCCTACATTCCTTGATTCTATCTCCACGTTATTCCTTCTTCTTCTACTTCCTTCTTTTGTTGTTCGTTCTTCCTCCTGATTTATTCTTTATTCTACTGTTTGCTTATCTCCTTCCTCATTCTGTTACTCCTTTTTCATTCCTTTGTTTCTCTGTCATCATTGGCATTCGTTTCTTTCTTCTTTTGAAATTCGTGTTACTTGATGCTCATTTCCTGGTAAACTGGACCTGGTGACCTTTGGTGACCTGGTGACCTTTGGTGACCTGGTGACATTTGGTGACCTGGTGACCTTTAATGACCTGGAGTGTTGGAACCAAGCGGAACTATGAGCATTAACGTACCCAAATACACTCGTATCTTCCCCAGCATGCCTTAATGTAACTACTGGGGAATCTATATCATTCTTCTTTTGTCCTTCCTTATCTCCCTCCTCCCTCCCTCCTCTCTCCATTCCTTTCCCCCTTCTAATCTCTTTCTCCTCATTTCCCGTCTTCTATTCCTTTCCCTCCGTGTCCCACCAAATTTCTTTTCTCTCTCTCTTTTTTTTTTTTTTACACAGGGTTTGACAAGGTTAGGTTAAGGATCCCTAGCTTTATTGACAAGCTATTGACAAGTTAAGGATTCCTAACTTTGTTAACAAGCTAAGAGCTGTTACCTACATCAGCTCATTTGAAAGCATTTTTATTGTTATAAAACATACAAGTAGGGAACAGGATGAAGTTGGAGCCATCTGTGGACCAGCATTTTCATTTGATCAACTGACTTTATCTCGTTGATATCATAATATTGTACGAATGTGTTCCAGACTCGAGTCATCGTGGGGATAAATGATCTCAGATGAAGTGATGTTCTGGAGAAGGTTACAGCCAGAGTGAAGTTGCTGCTTTCTGCCCGTCTTGTGGTATAGAAGTTTGCTTCTCGCTGTCCTCGAAGTGGAGCCAAGTGTGGTACTTTGACAATGTTGACCTTGTACATAACAGTAAGGCCGCCCACATCCCTCCTGTGTTGAAGGCTCTGCTGAAATGACAGATCTATCCAGGATGGGTCCAGGCGAGAGATGAGTCGTCTTCCTCTGTTCTCTACTCTGTCAAGCAGTCGCAGATGAGAGGGGGGGGGGCAGGCAAACCAAGAAAGTGGAGCATACTCAAGGTGTGAGCGTACTTGTGCAACCCCTACTGTTAAGCAGATGCGAGATACGGCGAAGTGCTGTAAGCTTCTCTCTCTCTCTCTCTCCCTCCAATATCGCATCGCTCCCTTCACACCTATTAATCCATCTCTGCCTCTCCCTCCTCTTATCTTCGTTACGATAATCCTTCCCATCCCACCCTCCCTCCCGCCCTCTCACCCTCCCTTCCTCTCTCTCACCCTCCCTCCCTCCCTCTCACCCCCACTCCCTGTTCCAGCACACCCATCTTTCCACTCATCACCACTCTCCTGGACCGCTGAGTAAGGCTCTCACCAGTACGGTGACATGAGTGGCAAGGCGACTCATGAAGCATGAAACAGAGGGCGAGGTTCAACGTACCAGATGATGTGTGTAATGCAAGAGAAACAGACACGATTAGCAACGTAAGATGAATACAACGTTGAAGATTAGCAACGTAAGATGAATACAACGTTGAAGATTAGCAACGGGAGGTGAATACAACGTTGAAGATTAGCAACGTAAGATGAATCACTTGAAGATTAGCAACGGAGTGATAAGTTGAATTAGCACAAGATGAATACAACGTTGAAGATTTGCAACGGGAGGTGAATACAACGTTGAAGATTAGCAACGTAAGATGAATACAACGTTGAAGATTTGCAACGGGAGGTGAATACAACGTTGAAGATTAGCAACGTAAGATGAATACAACGTTGAAGATTACCAACTTAAGATGACTACAAAGCAGAAGATTAGTAACACAAGATGAATACAATGTGTTAGATTAGCAACGGAAGATGAATACTACGGAAAAGATTGGCTACGTAAAATGAATACAACGTAGAAAATTTACAAGGAAAGATGAATACAACGTCTTAGATTAGCAACGGAAGATTGGCGAAACCGTTATTAGCAACAACAGAGATAAATAAAACAATCAGGATTACCAACGAAAAAAATGACTATCACTGTGAAAAAAAGTAAAGAGAGAAATAAAAGAAAAGTCAACATTTGCAACTAAAAAAGTGGGAAAAGAAATATAAATAATAAGTAAATAAGTAAAAAAATGCAAGTCCAGATTTACGACAAAATTCCTTGCTCTTGATTTTGGGTTGAATTTGACGAATTTTTGGGTTGACTAAAAATATTTTTGGTTGGAATTTAAAGATTTTTGCGTCAGAATTTACTGACAAAATTTCTTTGATTGGGAATTTGACGAATTTTTGGTTGAATAAAGATTTTTGGTTGGGATTTAAAGATTTTTGGTTAGAATCTAAAGATTTTTGATTGGAATTTAAAGATTTTTGGTTGAAATTTAAAGATTTTTGGTTGGAATTTAAAGATTTTTGGTTGGAAAAAAATTGACCTGCAATTTAATGATTAACAGTTGGAATTTAACCATTTTTATTGGACTTTGATAATTTTGGGCTGGAATTCAATCATTTCCAGTTGGAAATTAATATTTCTGGGGAAGTAATATAACACATTTTTAAATAATTTAAATATTTGTAAGACTTCATATGGGAAAAAATTCAATGATTTTTTCTGGACTTAATTATTTCGGAGGAATTTTGATCTAGTTTAAATATATAGCAAAGAGGGGATGGGAGGGTTGGAATTTCCATATATCATGATGTGTAATCACATACGGGTTGAGAGCTCGTTTATCAGTGTAATGACGAAATACTGATGGCCATTTGCTAGCGTCGTGCTGAGAGCTATCGTATGCTGGCCAGAACTGGAATCTAACGGCCATTCCAGCATTCCAGAGGGAATGGAAATGCTGCAGAGGCTGCACCATGCAGTCTGGAATTTCAGGAATTCCGGGAATATTATTCTTTACTTGATAGTTCATTTCATTTTATATCGTTTTAGAGAATGATTATAAATTATTATTATTATTATTATTATTATTATTATTATTATTATTACAATACTTATTATTAATTTATTATTATAATTATAATTAGTATTTCTATTATTAATAATAGTATGCTACTATTATTAGTAGTAGTAGAAGTATTAGTATTTTATTATTAGTAGTAGTATTAGTATTTTATTATTATTATTATTATTATTATTATTTATGTTACTACTATCAATTTATTATTATTATTATTATTATTATTATTATTATTATTATTATTATTATTATTATTATTATTATTATTATTATTATTATTATTATTATTATTATTATCATAATTTTTATTATTATTATTATTATTATTATCATAATTTTTATTGTAATTGTTATTATTATTAATTTATTTTAATTATTATATTTATTATTGTTTATAATTTCTTGTTGAGTTTAAATTATTCAATGAAACACATTATTACGTACAACAACAATATTCCATTAATGAGACGAGATTGATGATTCTAACGTCATCAACGATAATTGTTAAACCATTAAGAGAGACATGTGATGTTTTGTTATGGTGGTGGTGGTGGTGGTGGTGGTGCGGTGGTGGTGATGGTCGTGGTCGTGGTGGTGCTGGTGCTGGTAGTGTGGAAGGGTGGTGGTGGTGAGATTGGTGGTGCTGGTGCTGGTGGTTTTGGTGTTGGTGGTGGTGCTGGCGGTGCTGGTAGTGCTGGAGGTGGCAGTGGTGGTGCTGGTGGTGACGCTGGATGATGCTGGTCGGAGATGGTGGTGTCGGGTGGTGGTTGTGGTGGTGGGTCGGTGGGATAGTGGTGCTGGTGATGATGATGGTGGTGCTGGTGGTGCTGGTGGTGGTGCTAGTGGTGGTGGTGGTAGTGGTTGTGGTCGTCGTCGTCGTCGTGGTCGTGGTGGTGATGGTGCTGGCGGTGGTGGTCGTGGTGGTGCTGGTGGTGCTAGTGGTGGTAATGGAAGTGGTGTTAGGGGTTGTTGTGGTGGTGGTCGTTGTGGTGGTGATGGTGGTGGTACGCTGGTGATGATGCTGCTGGTCGTGATGATGGTGGTAGTCGTGGTGGTGGTTGTGGTGGTGAGGGTCGTGGTGGTGATAGTGGTGCTGGTGCTTGTGGTGATAGTGGTGGTGGTGTTGATGATGGTGGTGCTGGTGTTGATGATGGTGGTGCTGGTGGTGATGGTGGTGGTGCTAGTGGTGGTAGTGGTGTGTCGTCGTCGTCGTCGTGGTCGTGGTGGTGATGGTGCTGGCGGTGGTGGTCGTGGTGGTGCTGGTGGTGCTAGTGGTGGTAATGGAGGTGGTGTTAGGGGTTGTTGTGGTGGTGGTCGTGGTGGTGGTGATGGTGGTACTGGTGGTGGTGCTGGTGGTGGTGCTCGTAGTGCTGGTGGCATTACTGGTGGTGCTAGTGGTGGTGGTGCTAGTGATGGTGGTGCTGGTGCTGGTGGTGCTTATGGTGGTGGTGGTAGTGCTGGTGGTGCTGATGGTGGTGGTGTTGATGGTGGTGGTGCTGATGGTGGTGGTGCTAGTGGTGGTGGTGGAGGTGGTGTTAGTGGTTGTCGTGGTGGTTGTGGTGGTGGTGGTGCTAGTGGTGGTGGTGCTTGTGGTGATGGCGATGGTGGTGGTGTTGGTGCTGGTGGTGCTGGTGGTGCTAGTAGTGGTGGTGGAGGTGGTGTTAGTGGTTGTCGTGGTGATGGTGGTGGTGCTAGTGGTGGTGGTGCTGGTGGTGATGATGATGGTAGGGTGGTGGTGGTGGTGGTGCTAGTGCTGGTGGTGGTGCTGGTGGTGGTGCTAGTGATGGTGGTGCTGGTGGTGCTTATGGTGGTGGTGGGGGTGGTAGTGGTGGTGGTTCTGATGGTGGTGGTGCTGATGGTAATGGTGATAGTGGTGGTGGTGGTGCTTGTGGTGCTGGGATGGTGGTGGTGTTGGTGCTGGTGGTGGTGGTGCTGGTGGTGGTGATGCTCTGGTACAGTGGTGGTGGTGGAGGTGCTAGGTGGTGAGTGGTGGAGGTAGTGTTAGTGGTTGTCGTGGTGGTGGTGCTAGTGGTGGTGGTGCTAGTGGTGGTGGTGTTGGTGGTGGTGGTGCTAGTAATAATAAAAATTAATAATAATATTAATAAAATAATAATAATTAGAGAATCATACACACATAACCGACTAGACCACCACTACACCAGCACCAGCTGGTGGTGCTGGTGATGTGATGGTAGTGTGGTGGTGTGGTGGGGGCTGTGGTGGTGGTGCTGGTGCTGGTGGTGCTGGTGGTGTTAGTGGTGGTGGTGGAGGTGATGTTAGTGGTGCTGGTGAAGGTGGTGTTAGTGGTGGTGCTGGTGCTGGTGGTGTTAGTTGTAGTGGTGGTGCTAGTGGTCGTGGTGTTAGTGGTTGTTGTGGTGATGATTGCTCTAATTATTATTATTTTATTAATATTATTATTAATTTTTATTATCACTGCTAATCACTAAACCCTTAGGGATCACCCAGGTCTTTTGGAGCGGTGGGCGATCAAGTTTGATCCGAGGGGTAATAAAAAGAAGGTAGCTCCGATTCACTGGATCAAGAGCTCTCTGCCAGCACCAAAACACTGGCCAGGAGAGGAGAGGAAGTGTCAAATATGGAAGAGAGGGAGATGGTGATAAATATGTGAGAGGAGAGAGGGTCAAGAAGACGGTCAGGTGTGTGGCAGGTATTGCTGGTGTCAGTGTCGGATATGGTTTAACAAGTGTCGAATAATGTGGAAGACCGGTTTAACAGGTTTCGAATACTGGGCTTGGTGGGTTTAACAGGTGTCAGATACTGTGTACAACCGGTTTAACATATGTTAAATACGATTTAAGAGGTGTCGAATACTGGGCTTGACGGGTTTAGCAGGTGTCGAATAATGTGTACGACGGTTTAACAGGTGTCGAATACGATTTAGGAGGAGGTGCTGCCGGATGTCTAAAACAAAAAGGAGACACAGCATGACTGGAATAAAGAAAGTAGGTACCACGGCATGTCGAATAAAGAAAGTAGGTAATTACAGGATGTCAAGTAAGAAAAGGCACCGAATAAACGTGAATATAATTAGAACACTGGTACAGGGTTTGATGTCAAAAATACGGTCAAGTGTCGAAAAAAATGGGATGGAAAGAATGGAATTTAGTCTATTGGATAGTCAATGTTTATCTGAAGTAAATGGAATAGATTCGGAAAGATACTTAAAATTACCATTACACTACAAATTCTACAAAATTAAGAGTTTCGAAAACTACTGTATCTTACAGCCACAGGACCTCAAGGTTACAGAATCTCAAGCATACAAAACCAGAGAATGTCAAGCATTCCGAAACCAGAGAATCTCAAGCCTACAAAATTCTGAAACCAGAGAATCTCAAGCCTACAAAATTCCGAAATCAGAGAAAATGAAGCCTACAAAATTCCGAAATCAGAGAATCTCAAGCATACAAAATCCCGAAACCTGAGAGTCTCAAGCCTACAAAATTCCGAAACCGGAGAATCTCAAGCCTACAAAATTCCGAAACCTGAGAATCTCAAGCCTACAAAATTCCGAAACCAGAGAATCTCAAGTTGCAAATACCGTAAAACCGCGATAGCGTTATCATGTTGACAGTAGAGGTGGGTTGTGTACTACTGAATAAGGAAGAGGTATGAGGGAGAAGAAGGAACAGGGAGGGAGGGAGAGAGAGAGGAAAGTTAGGGACAGGGAGTTGAGGAGGACAGGTTAAGCTAGAGTAAAGCTGAATGATGGAGAGGAAAGGAAAGATTAGAGGGAGATGGGCTGAATAGGGAAAATAGGAGTGATGGAAGAGAGAGAGATTGAGATTCTGTTGTGGCAGCAATAATGTCATCATCCATGAACCAGTTGTCGAGATCACTCGACACCGTCCCTGTGACTTCCTTAATGATTTTGGCAGTAAAGCTCTGGTCGAGGGGATGAGGGGGTTGTCCCCCTGCTGCACACCTTTACAAAAGTCGGTTTCATGTTCACTGTTTACAAACTGGAGCTTTGAGGGACTTCAGCAACACGACTGGATGAAGGGAGAGAGGACAAGGGTGACGCTGGATAAACGACACAGCATGGGAGCCAAGAGCACAGCTTCCTCTCTAAGTTAAAACCAGGGTTTCTCTTTTATGATATTTTAAATTAGCTA
Source organism: Cherax destructor (assembly GCA_009830355.1). Taxonomy (NCBI): domain Eukaryota; kingdom Metazoa; phylum Arthropoda; class Malacostraca; order Decapoda; family Parastacidae; genus Cherax; species Cherax destructor. The sequence goes on from WNWK01004907.1 coordinate 79,821, forward strand.
TTACGCATGCCCGTGCAGCTTAGGGCAGCTGCTTCACAGCCTTATTGAATCCCAAACCCAAAATGAATTGACATCAGCATTGTGGTTGAGTCTTGATTTACAATCCTCACCGCAGCTCTGGCAACAAGACTCGGGAGGGTGTCTCCATTGTTTATAGAGCACAGACTGATGCACCGATAAAGACCTCGAGGGCTCAGCTAGGAACACAATGGGAGAGCTGGTGAGCTCAAACAGAAGGCTTTGAAGACATCACCAAGTGCTGAACTGAGCATTCGTTTGACTCACGAAATCGTAATGACACGATTGCAAACAAACCATACCACGGGCGAGTCACGGCCACGCTGGCGAGAGATTCGTCTGTAAAAACTTGCATTTGTGGTCACACTGGTTCCTATGCTAACCTTCCTATGGTGTATAAATATACCTAGTTGGATGAATCTTATTGTAGCCAGCTGGCCCAGTGGCTAACGCGTCGGTCTGGAGTTTTATGACTCTCTGATCGCGGGTTTTAACCCCGCCCGTGGTATTGTTTGAGCATTTGTTTGTTTGTTGCTCTGTGTGTGTACTCACATAGTTGTGGTTGCAGAGGTCGAGTCACAGCTGCTGGCCCCGTGTGTGTGTGTGTTTGCTAATTCTTCCCAAAAAGTGTCGTAACTAATCAGAGAATGATGAATATTTAACATTAATCCCGGGATTTGCACAAAATGCCTCTTTCATATGGCCTCAGAATGTCTCCAAAATAATTAAATTTCAAAACACTTACTGGGGGGAGGGCTCCTTATAGCTCACCCCCGAACTCTCAGCTGTTTATGTGACAGAGGAGTCGGGTGTCCCTGACTGCCTCTTCAAAATAGAAATTTCTTGCATCATTGTGCCAAGCATCAGGAAACACGGGTTCTCTTTCCTGACGAATCTTACCTAACCTAACCTATAAAGTTTTTAATAATAACAAAGAAGACAGCTATGGTTACTGACAAGGTGGAATTCAATTCCACGTTATTTTGCACATTAAACTAACAAAGGTGACGTAAACACTTTTTCAAAGTAGAATACATTGGTCTTCAGTGTGTGAAACCCTGAGGAAGATGCCTTTTAAAATTATTAGACCTAGTCCAATAATCCTGGAGGAGTTTATTTAACCTGTCCAGAGGACACCTATTCACTCCAGTAGTTACACTAATCCTTTTTCCCTTTCTTACTCCGTACATTAAAACAGCCTTAAAATTCTGAACCCTATCTGATGAGGCGTTCCCAAGATATAAACGAAACTTTGTAGGAAGGAAAAGAAATTCAGATAAACACTTAAGGTATCTCTTCTTGTATACCTAATATTGTTACACTCTGCATTGACTCTTTATTTCATAAGAATTAGGTGCGATGCTCACTTAGGAGAGATAGATGCGATGGAAACTTGAGGAAATAAGGTGAAATACACTTACAGACACTGGACAAGAAAATAAAGACAATGTACAAGATACAAGTGACAATAGATAAAAATGGGAAATATTCAATAATAAATAAGAACCAATAGACACTAAGTAACAATCTAAGGCCGACAGAAAAATAATAGACATGAAATAAGAATAATTGGTTAATAGATAAGAGGCAATAGATAAGAAATAAGAGACAATGAGCAAGCGATAGAGAGACATTTGGGAAATCAGGGGTGACCTTTAGCAGTAGAGACATCTGACCCCTATAAAAGGAAATTAATTGAAGAGGAGACAAAGGTCAACTAGAAGAGGCGGGATCAAGTTAATGTCAGAAGTCAAACTGTGATGGGTGAAGTTTGAGGACCAGTTGGTGTTTGAGAACCAGCTGGTGCTTGAAAACCAGCTGGTGCTTGAAAACCAGCTGGTGTTTGAGAACCAGCTGGTGCTTGAAAACCAGCGGGTGTTCGAGGCCCAGCTGGAGTTGGAGATCCAGGCCGCACTTCAAGGGCCAGGCTATGAGATTTTATTATTAACGTAAAAACAATAACATGAAAACTCACTCCACTATCAAAAGGTGTCTCTCCGAGGATTGTCTCTAAAAAAGAAAACATTTCCTCATTAAGAATATAGATTATGGGATCAGTCTTTGAAAATATCGGGTAATTAAATGGATTTGGGAGTAATTATAGATGACTGATTGTCACGTGAAAATTAACGTAAGTACACTAGTGATAAATTCTCGTGCTATTAGCATAAATTTTTAAAAAGCTTATAGATATATTGATGGTAAAATGTCAATATAATTTTCACTGCAGATAAGTGGTTCTGAGAACCGACAGGATAATGAATTAGACACATCAGCTTCGCCAGCCAGGCCATCAATTCTGATAGATTGAACACATCGACTCCAGCTTGAGGGACTGATTACCTCAACTCCTCATGCTTCACCTTCCTCTACATTGGAATGAAGAAGCTGAAGGTTTCCATAAAGATACCCAAGTGTCGCACAAGTGTCTATCTAATTCATTAATATTCCAGCGTATTTAGACCAAAACTGAAATTTGCAGCAGTGTTCTGGCGTCCTCACTGTGGCGTCCTCACTGTGGCGTCCTCACTGTGGCGTCCTCACTGTGGCGTCCTCACTGTGGCGTATTCACTGTGGCGTCCTCACTGTGGCGTCCTCACTGTAGCGTCCTCACTGTGGCGTCCTCACTGTGGCGTCCTCACTGTGGCGTCCTCACTGTGACGTCCTTACTAACAAAAATAGTAATATAGGTTTTAATGCTCAGTTTGGAGCTCAACAATAACCTGCTATATAAATTCTGAAATATAATATAAATTGTGCAACGAGACAAATATATCTTGTGCATATGGGAAAGACTCGTCCACTGGCAGACAGTAAAAAGTAACCCAATCTTGCCTATATTTAGAATAAAAATTCTAAATAAGGTTTGGGTTACGTTTATTTTTGGGCTACTAAAAAATAAAAGCCCACTTAATATCGTAGAATTTACATAATGAAAGACGTCGCACCCCTTAACTCAATATTAGCAAAAATATATATATATTTTGATTAAGTTTCCTACCCAAAGCTTTATTTCTTCTCTTCCTCTTTACCATAGTCAAGAAACTCAAATTTCAAAACAAGAACCCCCAACTACCCCAGGCCACAGCATCATCCATCTCAGTCCTCTAGTGCCCAGGTCACAGCATCACCCACCCCAGTCCTCTAGTGCCCAGGCCACAGCATCACCCATCTCAGTCCTCTCCACTCCCTCAAAACCCAGGAGCTTGTCTAACCAATTTAATCTCTTAACTCTGGTAACTATGAAGTAGTTTTCAGAGTTAAGAAATATGACTTACGAAAATGTCTAAAAAGCAATCGGAATGCGTTCCTTTCTGGGTATAAGAAAAGGAAGAGAGATGAAAACATATATGACTAAAAAAATAGTTGAAAAATATGTTTTTTTTCTATTACTATCGTTATAAATTAATAAATGTGAAAGATTTAAAATGTACAAGTAAAATGCGATGCAGAAAGGAGCAAAAGAATGTTTTCACTTACAGAGCAGGAGAATGCTGGAGTGGGATTCAATAGTAATTAGGCTGCTAGAGTGAAATCCAAGAGTAATTAGACTGCTGGAGTGGAATCCAAGAGTAATTAGACTGCTGGAGTGGAATCCAAGAGTAATTAGACTGCTGGAGTGGAATCCAAGAGTAATTAGACTGCTGGAGTGGAATCCAAGAGTAATTAGACTGCTGGAGTGGAATCCAAGAGTAATTAGACTGCTGGAGTGGAATCCAAGAGTAATTAGACTGCTGGAGTGGAATCAGAGTAATTAGACTGCTGGAGTGGAATCAAGTAAATTAGGACTGCTGGAGGAATCAAGAGTAATAGTCTGTGAGTGGAATCAAGAGTAATTAGACTGCTGGAGTGGAATCAAAGTAATTAGGCTGCTAGAGTGGAATCCAAGAGTAATTAGAAAGTGCTATAACGCTGGAAACTGTCATTAATTGTAAAACAACATAAATACTGAATGGGAGGTAATCAGACTGATCAAGAGTCCTTCACCAGCATCAAGGTACCTTCCCTGAAGAGCCTCGTAAGATAGGTTGGTCTCTGGCTAGCGCATCCCACTGGCTCCCTGCACGTGTGTGTGTGTATACGTGTGTATGTGTAGGTCATATTGATCTGAGCACTGCGGACTACTGAAGAACCCAGGAGCCACAGTTCGTAACCCATTTGCCACTTCTGCCCGGTTGTAATGCTTAACGACTCATGGGAGGTCAAGTTTTTTCGACAGTGGGCCACATAACCTGAAATTCGCACGTGTGAAGCTGCATTACATTTCTTTTATTGATAATCACAGCAAGGTTATTTAAACGATTTAAAGAAAACGCTTCTTAGAAGTAGTAAGAAAACTAGATAGTTAATTACGTTAAAAACATTTTCAACCAACATCTCAGGTGGCCACACACTGCAACATCCTGGAAGTCCCTTCCTTACTTGCATCCTGTCTGTAAGAGGATTTAAATAGAGTTAGAAAATATGTTAGCGAGCCTAGAATGCATTTCGGTATAATCCACTCTGTTAGCATATTTAAATTTTCCAGTATATGCTATGTGTTTAACTGAAGCAGCATGCAGTGATGTTGCTGGCTTCAGGGATGATGTGTTTCCTAGCATAACCGATTAAATCCTCTCGACTACACGAGGACTATTAAGGCAGTATGTAACCTGTTCATTACCAGTCAAGGATATTTTATTCCCTAAAATGGGGATAAAATAAACTTTTTAGTGTATATGAACGGAGAGACAATAACCTCTCGGTGTATATACACTGAGAGATATACACCTCTCAGTGTATATACACAGACTTACATACGCCTCTTAGAGACGTGCCTCTCAGTGTATATATACTGAGAGACATACATCCCTCGGTGTATATGTCCTTGTGGTTTGGGATGATGGAGAAACTCTTTCTAATCTCCGAGCCAGCCTTGACCTTTGACCTTTGACCTTTGACCCACGCTGCCGAAAGTGGTTGTTGTCGCCGGGCGTCTGAGGGCGTCTGCTGTGAAGAGTGAGTGAAGATGAATCCTCGAGGTGGATGAGTGAACATGAGCTAAGGTGAATCCTCGAGGTAGGTAGATTGGTGAACATGAGTGAAGGTGAATCCTCGAAGTGGATGAGTGAACGTGAGTGAAGATGAATCCTCGAGGTAGAGTGAAAGTGCTAGACAAGTGAACATGAGTAGCCAGGATCCTGGCAGCACTTTATTTAACCACGTCCCGCAAGAACAGCTGATTCCTTATATTAGTAGTAATAATAGCATTTTATTATTATTAATTATTATTATTATTATTATTATTATTATTATTGTTGTTATATTTTATTATTATTATTATTATTATTATTATTATTATTATTGTGTTGTTATATTTTATTATTAATATTATTAGTAGTAGTAGTATTTTAAATTGTTATATATTATTATTATTATTATTATTATTAATGTTAGTATTGTTACATTTTATAATAATAATAATAATAATAATAATAATAATAATAATAATAATAATAATAATTATTATTATTATTATTATTATTATTATTATTATTAGATACACTCCTGAACGCTAAATCGGTAAGGGCTATGCAACGCTTTGGGGGTGGAAAGGGAGCTGTTCCTTCAATTCCTGGGATCAAGAGCCCTTCACCAGCATCAGAGGGAAGCGTAAGTTAAGACGGAAGATCAAATTTACATTTTTTCTTTAATTTCCCAATTTTTCTTTCTGTTAGGGAGGTAGGATTAAGAGGTAGGAGGGAGATAAAGGGAAGAGGGAGAAGGAAGGAAGGAAGGAAGGAAGGGAGGGAGTGAGAGAAGGGAGTGAAGGGACAGGGAGGAGGGGGACTCTTGTTGTTCCACTATGAACAACTTTTCTCATTAGAGTTTCAAAATTCTCTCTCTCTCTCTCTCTCTCTCTCTCTCTCTCTCTCTCTCTCTCTCTCTCTCTCTCTCTCTCTCTCTCTCTCTCTCTCTCTCTCTCTAATATTTTTCAATGTCAAAGTTGATTCACATTTTTTCTAAGTAACTTTAACACACCGTAACCACACAACTGTGTGCGTGTTATGTTGTGTATGTAATATGTTATGTACGTATTATTTTTGTGTGCACAATATGGTGTGTACCTACTATGCACGTATTACAATGAGTGTGTATTATACTGTGTTTGTATTATGTGAACATACAACTACAATATTATGTGGGCATACATAACATTTTATTATGTGAGAATACAACAATGTGATCATACAGCATACAATATGATTATACAACATACAATTTGATCATACAACATACAATATGATCATACAACATACAATGTGACCATACAACATACAATTATATACAACATACAATGTGATCATACAACATACAATGTGATCTTATACAACATACAATGTGATATAACATACAATACATACAACACATGTGATCCATACAGATATACAATCAGTCATAGACACATACATACATCAATACAGTGTATGTTGTTATTCAGGACAATTCAAGAAAATTATATTATGAGTTTCAAAACACAGAGACAAGAAGAAAGGACATACGAAAAATAGGAAGAAAATAAGGTGGAGGAGGAGGAGGCAAAGGAAAATGAAGAAGAAAGATAATACAGAAGCAGAAGGTGAAGAATAAGAAACCGAATAAAACGAAGAGGAGCAAGAAGATGTAGAAGAATATAAAGAAGACGAGGAAGAAGAAGAAGAGGTGGAAGAAGGCTAAAGAAGAAGTAAATAAAAAAACAGGACGGTGAAAAGAGACAAGAATAATAATTACAAAAGAAAAAGTAAGACGATAATAATAGTAACACGTAAATAACAAAAACAAAAGAGTTCCTCCCTACTTTTGTTTCCTCATAAAATATTGAAAATCAGCTAAAACATCTGAAGAAAAAACATTTATCCAAGAAATTCAACCCCAGAGACCAAATTAACAATGCTAATACGCTCTAAATTAACACACTTCGAGGACATAGCGCAGGGAGGAGGAGAAGGAGGAGGATGAAGACGGGGAATTAGCGTAGAGAGCAAGGAGAACGAGAGATATATTAATTATGATAACACGGTCGCCATCATCTTGTTGGTTCATTGATCTGGTCCAGAGCGCTGCGAGAGCGCTTATATTTACATAAGAATCTCGGACTCGCCTTCCTGGGGTGTATATCTGGGGGTTCTGAAGCAGGGTTCTCTAATCCGGTGGGTGTATGAACCCCTAGGGGTGCTCGGAGCCTTGACAGGGGGTACATGAATCCCTCGGGGGGTGCATGGATCATCGGTAGGGGGTACATGAACCCCTCAGAGGTGCATGGAGCTTCGACAGGGTGTTCACGGACGGTCCCAGGGATACAACAGTATTTATATTGTTCTTTGGTAAACAAATATTATGTTATTTCTACTTAAAGTTTGCACTGCGAGAAGTTATGGAACAAATTATGAATCAAGTACAAATAATTACCAGCCAAGCTGATGCTCAAACCGGTAAGCTTTTGGTCGCTCAGAAAGCTTTAACCTCTGCTTCATACTGCTCATGAGTAAACTGCAAGACCAAACTGTTTATTGTCGCTGCTAAGGCAAAGTTATGCATACGTGTTTGCTAACTTCAGCCAAATGGAGAATTGACTTTTTCCACTTTTCAATATATACATTTTTTCTTATTGCTAGAGTACTTTGGTTGGTTCTGCAAATATATATTACAATGCGAATTCAATTTATTTTGAATGTTAATTCAATTCTTTTTTTCACTATTTTTTTTTTTTTAAGATGGGTGTGCGTGGTTTGTGTGTGCCCATGCTAATGAGGCTTACGCAGCTCTGATCTTAACTAAACACAGATACAGCTAATATTTCAGGATGGGATAACTAGAGTTTTGAGATTCTGTGACCGCGGGTTTGAACCCCACCCGTGGTATGGTTTAGAGCTGATTGGTTCGTTTATGGGACTTGAAGACTATCGACAACACGAGGGTCGTTCAAGGCTTCGTGGCACCTGTTCACCAGATGGGGTTTAGGTGTCCAGTAGCTCATCGCTATCGCACTCAGCTCACACAGGGAGGTCCGGAGTTCGAATCTCCTGTACGGCTGGAAAACATTAGGACGTGTTTCCATAAGACACCTGCTGTCCATGTTCACCCAGCAGTTTAAAATGGGTACCTGGGTGTTAGTGGACTGGTGTGGGTCGCATCCTGGGACAAAACTGTCCAAATTTGCCCGAAATGCTCAGCATAACAAGCGGCTTTCTATATAGTAGTATGTCATTGATGTCAGCTAGGACTGTATACCTTGTACATGTAGAAATAAAGATATTATTTATTATTATTATTATTATTTTTTATAAATATGTAAGTATGTATTAGTATTATTATTATTATAAAAATTAGTGTTATTAAAGTAGTATTAGATACTTTAGTCCCTAAAATAGGGTCAAATGGGGATGGCAGAGGTAGGTTAATAGGTCGTGTGGCTTCATTAGTGGAGGGTAATTAAAGCTATATATTATCTGTTCAGTGTGGGAAGGGAGGCCCCCCGCTGCTGCCCCAAGTTCAAAGCCAACAGTATTCCATCTCCTTGATTTATGCTGTGTTCCCTTTTGCGCGCCTGTTCTTCCTCCACACATACATTTGCATACATTTCACCCCCTGGAACGGCAGCACACGCTCCACTGCCCTCATTCACATATGTTTACTCCTAACACTGATTCATAATGTAACAGTCCTGGCTTAACACTCACACCATAACAATGCATTACGCCTGAAATCGTACACCAACTCCGGGAAACTGGCCACAATGCAAGTCTTTTTAATGAGCAAAACAGCCAGTGCGTGTAAATCCTGCACCCAATCTCTGGGTACAGCTCAGACTGCAACAATTTACAGGAAACCCGAATACATCTGGTTACAATCCAGTTAGGTTGGTTGGTTAATTGGGCTTAAAGTCTATCGACACATTAGGGTCATTACTGCTGCATGTCACCTGTGCCCCATTAGTCAATGATATTTTAATCCCAAAAAATGGGACTATTAGCGTTAAAGTAAGTTCTTAAGTATATATTTGCTAAGATATATATACCTCTTTACTGTGATCTTATTGCAATTATATATATATATATATATATATATATACATGCAATAAGATCACAGTAAACATGTGATATCACAATATGAAAAACAACCACTGTGAAGGAATAGCAAAATTCCAAGTGCCTTCGTGACTTCTCACATTATCAAGGAACTATAAAAAACAAAACATCAACAGGAAGGCATATAAAGGTCAAGACTACACCTCACAATCACGTCACCACAACAAGACTACACCTCACAGTCGCGTGACAACACCCGACTCTGTGAAACACACCTGACACTCTACCCAAGATTTTTACTTGTCTAATGTATCATTAAATTCTTCCCAAATTTTATTAATTATAAATGAATCCAATTTATATAAATCAAAAGAAATATTCATATTATTTTCAAAACTGCTTTTTATGAAACATGATTCTCAACCATGGACTTGCTTCATACAAATTGGATGGTTAAAATCTCTCACATGAATAAATAGAGGATTAGAATCTTGTCCAGTTCTAATGCTATATTTATGTTGTTTTAATCTTAGTTCAAGACTTTTACCAGTTTGACCGTAATAAACTTTATCGCATATTTTACAGGGAATCTTATTGACACATTCGTCAGCATTTTGGGGGAAATTTTTTATCAAAAGTCTTTTTACTGTATCAAGATTTTTAAATACAACTTTGATATTAAAAGTCTTAAGAAAGGAAGGCATATCAACCAGTTTTCTTGGTAAGGGAGAACCAATATATTTTTAGTTGAATAAGGTTGGTTGTCCCTTTTTGGATTGTAAAAAGTATTTCTAGCAATTTTAAAAGATTTACCAATTACGTTTCTTGGGTATTTTAGATCATTAACAATTTCATAAATTTTGGATATTTCTTCATATATGAACTCTGGACTACAAATACGTAAAGCTCTCAAAAACATTGATGAGAAAACCGACACTTTAACTCTATCTTGATGTGAAGAATAATAGTGTACATAGGAACAGTTATTTGAAGGTTTTCTGTAAATTTTAAATTTTAAATCATTGTTACCCTTAATAATTAAAACATATAGAAAAGGCAATGAATTATTTACTTCGAACTCAACAGTAAACTTTATAGAATAAGTTAAGCTATTTAATTTAACAAATAAATGGTTTATGTCTACATTCTTAGGCATAAGGCACAAAATATTATCAACATACCACTTAGCTCTATTAGGAAGGATTGTGTTAAGCAATCTTGTTTAAAAAAATTCCATGTATGAATTACTAAGAACAGATGAAAGAGGATTTCCCATTGCCATACCAAACCTCTGAGTATAAAACTCATCATTAAATACAAATTTGCATCAACAATACTAAGTTTAATAAGTTTAATAATACATGGCAATGGTAAATCGTAATTAACAAGTTCTTCAGATAAGAAACTTAATAAATCATCAACTGAACTTTTGTAAACAAGGAAGTAACATCAAAACTTACCATGTTGAAATCATTTAAGTCAGTCAAGGTGCTTAATTTATCCACTGAAAATAAAATGAATATTTCTTTTGGTTTATTAAATTGGATTCATTTTAATTAATAAAATTTGGGAAGAATTTAATGATACATTAGACAAGTAAAAAATATTGGGTAGAGTATCAGGAGGATTTCAGAGTCGGGTGTTGTCACGCGTGTGTGAGGTGTAGTCTTGTTGTTCTCAGTGCACACGAATTAAAAGAAATATACGCTACAGAATATACAAAGTGTTGACATCCCAGGCTGCTGAAATTAACTGTAAGCCCGAGTTGAGTCTCCGACAAGCCCAGACTGCAACAACTGAGCGTAAGCCCTGACATGCTGCAATCTGGCGCTCGACTTGCTGGCGACATGGCTGGAGACTCAACTCTAGCGCCGCGTCTCCCTCAGCGAGATCCCTTCCTCAACTCTCCATCCTATTTTATCAAGAAACTTTACAACGAACAATAGTTTTTCGTCAAAACTTTTCCTGGTTCCATGTATCGTATTTTATTTTTTTGGTGCTGAGGAAGGGACATTTATCAAACAATATATTTTCTGGGCTTTTAATGTGTGATTTTTTAATAACGTTTTCTAAGTGGATTGGTACATTGCTAATGAGGTTTAGTTAGTATGCAACATTGCTAATGAGGTTTCCTTAGTAGGCTACATTGCTAATGAGGTTTAGTTAGTATGCAATATTGCTAATGGTTTCCTTAGTATGCAACATTGCTAATGAGGTTTCCTTAGTATGCTACGTTGCTAATGAGGTTTCCTTAGTAGGCTACATTGCTAATAAGGTTTCCTAAGTAGTAGACTTGGTACATTGCTAATGGGGATTTGCTAAGTAGTAGACAGGCTACCAGGATGCGAGGGTGGTATTTTTGCTCACGGAGGATCGAGCCTCTACCGCTCCCTGCGTAGATAGTTCACCCCACAGTGATGCTTCATCTCCCAAAATCTCTCTAGAATTTGCGCATCTAATCGCGTTGGCGTTAAATGACCCGCACGAATTTACTGCTTCACATAAAATATTATACCTGCCAACACACATTGAGGTCCCCAGGGGTACTTTGATGTCTGTCGGGGAAGTCGCTGATGTCTGTCAATTGATCCACTGTGGCTGGTGGTCAAACAACGTTAGAAAGGCGTAATCTAAGATACAAAGAGATGAGAAACATTATGAAAAGCGAAGAGCAGAAAAAGAGAGTCAGATCTCTCTTGTTAAAGTAGAAACGAAAAACGACATATTCTTTGTGTCGTTTCTGAAAGAAATAAGAGGAGCTATAAGACTATACGCTGAAAGACTGGTAAACAAAAAGACATAAGAGTATGTGATAACTGCCTATACATTCACGAAAGACGTAGACAGGATTACGAAGGGATGTATGGTAACAGCATAGACGTTTGCCAGAGACGTAGACAGACGGACTAGACGATACATGACAGTTGCATATACGTCTCTCGAGAGGCTGGGGGTAACTAGACTGGGAAACTGTCTTGGAAATGGCAACCGGGAGGACAAGAGGACAAATTTTATTGTTGTCATAATGAGTGCTGGAAGTATTCCTTCGCAGAGTGATGACGAGTGGAAGGAGCTCAGGGAGGAGGTGGTGAGTGCAACTACTGAACAATTGCAAAGTTTTCACATTATGATAAATTAATGTGAAAACTGGACACCACGAGTGTAACTATATTCCTGTAAATACACATACTGTAAGTAGTTACTAATATGTAATTGTTATTACTAATAGAACAGGCAATTACACACACAAACATGTCAAGTATATATCTTTGAGATGAGCTTCAGACAGAAAGTAATAACACACACAGAAACACACACAAACATGCACACACATAGGCACGAGCTGTGAATCGACCCCTGCAACCACAAATAGGTGAGTACACAAGTGTGAACCTCCAAGATTCGACACTTTCTCACTTTCATTCCTAATATACGTATCTGGGCTGCCAGAGATGATCATATATAACAAATCATTTTTAAATGATAGACAAAAATAGTGGGGAAACAAAAGACTCCTGATTGTTGGTGTCAACCAGTACAAAATCACACAAGACCAAACACAAGTTACGAATATAAACTGAGACGGATAAAATCTATAAATAAAGTGTTTACTGAGAAGGATGAGAGTGTAAACTTCACATCGAGCATATCGCCACAGATATATAAAAAAATCACATGAGAGGCCAGCTAATCTTCGAGCTGTTTTCAGAGTTCTTAACTATACTGTAGACGAGGTATTTCAGGGCCGATTTAGAACATTTAGAACCAGCATCGAGTACTAGCTTGAGAAAGCAGTTTCGGAAACTGGAGAATGTCCAAAGATTTCCAACTTGACTGGTTCTCGAAGTGAGAGAGATTTGAAGTGTGAGGAGCGTTTAAAGAAACCGAACCTAAATACATTGAAAGATTAAAAGGCCCAGAGGAAAACATGATGACGCAAAATACACTGAGAGGACTGGAGAAAACAAGCAGTGACGTGAGATCAAGTCATGTCTTTCAATTGAAGGTTAAGAGCAGAGGCCAGGAGCTGAGTCTAGACCCCCGCAAACACAAAGTGGTAAGAACACACACACACCAGCCAAGAGGCGGGGCCAGGAGCTGTGAGTCGACCCCTGCAACACCAAATAGGTGAGTACAGATAAGTACACACACACACACACACACACACACACACACACACACCACACCACACACACACACACACACACACTCACACATACACACACACACACACACATACATACACACACACACACCACACACACACACACACACACACACACACACACACACACACACACACACACACACTCACACCACACACACACACACCACACATACACACCACACACACACACACACATACACACACACACACACACACACACACACACACACACACACACGCTACTCCCTCGAGAACAAGCAAACAAACACAAGCAAAGCAGTTACGTCGACTACAGAGATACGTCGTTTATTGCCCATTTTTTGCCCAGTGAAGGAATGAGCTAATTTCCCTTATTTCTGTTTGTGGCTTGACTCAGCTGCGCCTCCACCTGAATATATTCTTTTGTCACATGGTTTCCTAAGTTTTAATTCTCTCTGCTCATTAAGGTTCCATTTCACCTGTACACCACCAACACAGATTACTATGTAGATAAATGGTCCAGTGTACCGAGAAGTTGGTAAATTACACACAATACTATAACCGCAGACACAGGAATTTAATTAACCCCCGGTGTATATACAGTAAGAAGTATACTGTACATTCTCGCGTTTTACGTACCCTGGAGTGGAGGGTATAACTAACCCTTGTCTCTCAAGATAATCTTTACCCTAGATGAAATAATCAAGCAACAATATTTTTTATGATTTGTATAAATAAATAATGAAAATAAGGGGCGTCGACCTAAAGTATTAGCATCTCTAGGCTCATATTAGTCTTTCCTTTAAGATTTATATATATATATATATATATATATATATATATATATATATATATATATATATATATATGTCGTGCCGATTAGGTAAAACTGGTCAATTAGCAAGAACTCATCTAAAATTAAGTCCTTTCTAAAATTTTCTTATACGTTTAAAGATATATTTTTTCATTTATGTTAATGTAAAAATTTTTAATTTTGTACCAAGAGAAACTTTGAAAACCTACCTAACCTTATTATAATAAGCGCAATTTAATTTAGCCTAACCCAACTAAATATATTTTAGATACGTTAACATTAATTTAATAATAAACAAACACAATGAAATATATTTTTTTCGTTATGTTCAGAATGATTTTTGCGAAATTATTGCATACACAAATTTTCGCTTGTCTTATATGGCAAGAAGAGCGTTGCTATTTAAGCCAAAATCGCAAGTTTTACCTAATCGGCACGACATATATATATATATATATATATATATATATATATATATATATATATATGTATAAGCCATGTGATATTAAGATGTCTTACATATTTAACTGTTGTAGTAATATTTATTGTAAGAGTGTGGAGGTGGGAACGGGCGAGTACGTGTATAAGCTTACAGGTACCAGACCAGTATGCTTCGTGTGCCGCAATGAAAACACAGTCTTCTCTGCTTAATTAACATGCCTTCTGTAAGTGGCAGAAAGAGAAAGAGATAATGTCCTAAACGAGAGTGTGATAAGGCTGGCAACGTATATCAGTGAGCGTGATATACCATCAACAACTGGTTGAACACATACAATGTGCCTAGATTCTGAAACTGCAAAGAATTTGAAGAGTACAATCACTAAATTGGCATCAGTTATCAATAACGTCACTGGTGAGCAAAGTTCTGCTTCGTTATTGCAGGAGTTGCACGATTCGACATCTTCACGTATTGCGACATCTTCCCGTATTGCTGTTGAGAGCACTGATAAGAGATGTACCAAATATTTGTTCATGCCAACTGGAACGCTCGTGGGTGATCAACTGGAAGAGTGTTTTCCAGGGCTGATTCCTGGGCAAGATTACTACCGCCACTCTTTGTATGATACTCTTACCCAGTTCTTTGCGTGTAATCATATTCTTTACAAAGAACATATGGTAGGATTGGGTGCTGACGGTGCAAATTCAATACTAGGTGCTCATACTTCAATGCTAAGGGCTATAATTCAATACTAGGGACTATAATTCAATGCTAGGGGCTCATATTTCAATGTTAAGGGCTATAATTCAATACTAGGGACTATAATTCAATGCTGGGGGGCTCATATTTCAGTGCTAAGGGCTATAATTCAATGCTAGGGGCTATAATTCAATACTAAAGACTATAATTTAATGCTGGGGGCTCATATTTCAAGGTTAAGTGCTGTAATTCAATACTAGGGACTATAATTCAATGCTGGGGGCTCATATTTCAAGGTTAAGGGCTATAATTCAATACTAGGGACTATAATTCAATGCTGGGGGCTCATATTTCAAGGTTAAGGGCTATAATTCAATACTAGGGACTATAATTCAATGCTGGGGGCTCATATTTCAATGCTAAGGGCTATAATTCAATGCTAGGGTCTATAATTCAATACTAGGGACTAATTCAATGCTGGGTGCTCATATTTCAAAGCTAAATGCTATAATTCAATGCTAAGCGCTCAAAATTCAATGCTAGGCGCTCAAAATGTAATGCTAGGGGCTCATAATTCAATGCTAGGGGCTCATAATTCAATGCTAGGGGCTCATAATTCAAGGCTAGGGGCTCATAATTCAATGCTAGGGGCTCATAATTTGCTATCATTTTTCTTGCAGAAAGTTTTTTTCCAGACTTTTCGTGAAGAAGTGTATATGCTATTTTTTTTTCTTCCTCTTTTTGTGGCTCTTTATTAAAATATGCAATTCATCCAAAAGGTTTTAGAAGGAATTTTCTCGTGTGTAATTTAAAACTCCAATGCAAATCCAAAAACTTTTATTTCAAACTGGTTTTCGCAAGCTCTAAGCCTTTACAGGAGCTGTCCTCAGTGAGAGGCTCCTCTCGTGTGATAGTATCCTGCAGGAGGTTAGTAATCCCTTTACGAAGCTGTATCTTCACTTTTAGATTTTGTTCTGTCCATCTTCAATAATTTGAGCAAGCAAATGCAGTCATGGCGTCCTAGTCAGTGTATGTAAACAAGCAAATGCAGTCATGGTGTCCTAGTCAGTGTATGTGAACAAGCAAATGCAGTCATGGCGTCCTAGTCAGTGCATATGAACAAGCAAATGCAGTCATGGCGTCCTAGTCAGTGTCACAGTCTTTCAGAACCTTGCTTCAGTGTTACCTCGATTATGATTACGTGGCAAAGACACCAATAATGAATTTAAGAATCCTGGTAAGTTCAAGTAAGTCTCATCCGTCTACCTTGGTGTTACTGTTGTGTTAACACTCACAAGATTTTCGTCAGCGCTGCCAAACGTCTTACATCGAAGCAGCAAGCCAAATATGTAAAAGATTTCCGCTTGCTGCCGCTACTTTAAAACCCTCAAGGCCCTGATCCCGACTGTGAAAAGTAAATCGGTGGAGTCAGTTGCTTCACTAATGGCTTCATTTACCTTACTAGTAACATTACTTAATGTTTAAGTTTTGACACATAATGTCGGCAGCAAACAAACAGCGACATATTCCAATCTGATTTAAATCCAACTTCCTTGTGGATTAAAGTGGGCGAGGCACTTTAACGTATCTATCCGTATCTGGTGTCCTGTCAGGCTCAAGTTGTTGCATCTAGCGCATTAAAGCGTAACAATTGAGAGAAAGTTTCCCAATGTAAACAGCATAAAAACAACATTAAAAATAAGCTCTGGTCACGCTCTCTGAGACGAAAGCTCCACACCGAGAGGGTCATCTCTAGGGAGAGTTGTTATAGTTTTAGCGTTAACTAGGGAAATGCTGAGCAGAATGAATAGTGAAATATATAAACAAAAATGTACCGAGGCACAAGTTCTTATGACTTGTTTATTATGGAACAAATCATTGTATTTTACCATATGTTTTTTTATTGTCATTGTCACTTGTCATGTTTCAGCCTCACTCTATACTCTAAAATAAATGTATAATTGATAACAAAACTTCTTGAATTAATATTTTTATTATGGCAAAATTAAGTTTAAACATGTCAGTAATGCAAATGAACCTTACATATGCGTCACAATCCTACTTGTAAAGAAAAACTAATTTTTATTCAATATAATGTCGAATTATAGCGAACTTACCTCAGCAGCATCTGTTAACACCTGCTCAATTTGCTTCCTGGGAGCACACACAGATGAGACAAGTGCGAGAGGCGTATATGTGGACGCCTTTGTCTGTGTCTTTCTCATGCAGTATGTTACGCTTAAGTGATTAAGTGTTCCGGGGAACACTTCAACTGTGAAATTTGTGTGATATAAGAGAGTGTCTCGCTCTGTGTATCGTTGCAGGAATTTCTAATAATTTCCAATTATAGTTCCTTCTATTTATTGGGTTAAACAGCGTCTTGGAAGAGTTTTGGGTTTTACTGACGAGTTCCATCGTAGGATATGGATGGTTGAAGGTATGTCATGGATGAGGCACAGGGATGTTAGGAAGTACTTTTTAAAGTTTCATGGTGGTTGAAAAGTTGAATGGGTCAAAGTCTCACTCTGAAATGTCCCATTTAGAGCTTCTTCTGCAACCTGTCTTTTCTTTACACTTTTCAGCAGAATGTGTTGAGAAAAAAATTGATACACAGCTTCCAGATTAAGTAAGATTAAACTTAAGAGGTTAGAAACCCATAATGCCGATCAACGTATTCTATGGGGTGGGGCAAGGAGCTAAGACTCGACCCCCGTAAACACACACAGAGGATGGATGTTCCAGAGATGAGACACAGAAACAAGGGGTCACGATTGGAAGTTGAAGACTCAGATGATTCAAAGAGATGTTAGGAAATATTTCTTCAGTAATAGAGTTGTCAGGAAGTGAAATAGTCTGGGAAATGACGTAGTGGAGGCAGGATCCATACATAGTTTTAAGACGAGGTTTGATAAAGCTCGTGGAGCAGGGAGAGAGAGGACCAAGTAGCGACCAGTGAAGAGGCGGGTCCAGGAGCTATGAATCGACCACTGCAACCACAAATAAGTGAGTACAAATAGGTGAGCGCGCGCACACACACACACACACACACACACATACACACACACATACACATACACATACACATGCACACACACACACACTCATACACACATATACACAGGGAAGGCACTACAATGGATCATGGAATACCTGTCAGGAAGTACGTGGCGAGGTATCAGAGTGGGTGCCGGTGACGAGTGGGGTTCCACAGGGGTCAGTCCTAGGACAGGTGCTGTTTCTGGTATTTGTGAACGACATAACGGAAGGAATAGACTCGAAGTGTCCTGGTTGCAGATGATGTGAAGTTGATGAGAAAATTCAATCGGACGAGGACCAGGCAGAACTCAAAGGATCTGGACAGGCTGCAAGCCTGGTCCAAAAATTGGCTCCTGGAGTTCAACCCCACCAAGTGCAAAATCATGAAGATTGGGGAAGGGCAAAGAAGACCGCAGACGGAGTACAGTCTAAGGGGCCAGAGACTACAAACCTCAATCAAGGAAAAAGATCTTGGGGTGAGTATAACACCAGGCATATCTCCTGAGGCGCACATCAACCAAATAACTGCTGCAGCATATGGGCGACTAGCAAACCTAAGAACAGCATTCCGACATCTTAATAAAGAATCGTTCAGGACCCTGTACACTGTGTACGTTAGGCCCATACTGGAGTATGCAGCACCAGTTTGGAACCCACACTAGCCAAGCACGTAAAGAACTAGAGAAAGTGCAAAGGTTTGCAACAAGACTAGTCCCGGAGCTAAGGGGTATGTCCTACGAGGAGAGGTTAAGGGAAATCGACCTGACGACACTAGAGGACAGGAGTGATAGGGGGGACATGATAACGACATATAAGATACTGAGAGGAATTGACAAGGTGGACAAAGACAGAATGTTCCAGAGATGGGACACAGCAAAAAGGGGACACAGTTGGAAGTTGAAGACTCAGATGAATCACAGAGATGTTAGGAAGTATTTCTTCAGTCACAGAGTGGTCAGGAAGTGGAATATTTTGGGAAGCGATGTAGTGGAGGCAGGTTCCATACATAGCTTTAAGAAGAGGTATAATAAAGCTCATGGCGCAGGGAGAGTGACCCAGTAGCGGCCAGTGAAGAGGCGGGGCCAGGAGCTATGACTCGGCCTCTGCAACCACAACTAGGTGAGTACAACTAGGTGAGTACACACACTAAGGAAACATGATCGCCTCATATATGAAATCCTCCCCATCGTATATATCAGAACACAATGTATAACTACGGTATAAATTTTGGGAGTAACGCCGTTCATATGTTTGCCAGCTCCTGGGCCTTGTTCGGGACGGTATGAGGGCATGTGTCTTATTCCGCCCGAGATGTTACGAGCATATGTTTTGTTAAACACGCTAAGATTAAATTTAAATGCAAATTATTTGAGATAATAAATAAGAAAATAAGAAGACTAGAGAGAGAAAGTGTGTGTGTACTCATCTATTTGTGGTTGCAGGGGTCGATACATTGCTCCTGGCCCCGCCTCTTCACTGATCGCTTCTAGGTCCTCTCTCTCCCTGTGTGTGTGTGTGTCATACAAATCTTTCTATAATTCACTTTATTAGGTGTGGGTTTCACACTGGTGCTGCGGATTCTAGGGGCTTTTTCGAGCAGATGTATAATGGCTTAAACGCTTCTTAAGTTTGCTATCTTGGCGTACGCCACTGATGTTATTTTCGTTATTGGTGCTTCTGGAGAGAGGTTTGGTATGATACTGAAGCCAAGATCTTTTCATAATTCTCCGAGCTGCTCACTACTATATATATATATATATATATATATATATATATATATATATATATATATATATATATATATATATATATATATATATATATATATATATATATCCGTTCATTGTTGCAGCGTAGTTTGTGTCATCGTCTTGCGTAGGTCATCTACCGTTTGAGGAGGAAGAGTGGGTGCTGTTGATCACAGCAGCTGCCATTTTAATCAATGATATTTTCTTCAACACAGTCTAAGTGTTCCCCATCATTGGGAATTATTAGCTATTAGAGTTTTTTTTCTTAACAATACTGCTACTCTCCAGTCTCCTCTTTTTTTTCATTCTTCTCTCATTATCCTGTACCCTGATTGGAAAACTGCATCTGTTACGATGATCTTGAGTTTTGTTTTTAATTCCACTGTTGTGTCTGTTTTTTATTGGTTCTTTGAACCTTGTTGCTCGGGTAAACAACATTTTTGTTTACACTCCAATCATTCTTTTATCATTTTTTTTCAGTTTATCTTGGAATGGGTGAGATGTGGACTGAATGGTTGGTGAAGGAGAGACTTTACAGCATTTAACTTACTAAACTTAACCATACTCAAGAAAATAAACTTGATCTCACTCAGCACTAACTTCACTGTGAAGTCTGTCTCTTGGTGTATATATGCTGAGAAATTACTTTTAATCTGTATTTCAAGGATTAAAGTATTCTTGACTGGTGATGAATGTATCTCAAGCAGCCTTAGTGATCCTCGTGTAATCAACAAACTTTAAACCCTCGTTAATCAATCATTAACCAAATAAATGTAACTAATTGCTACACTCATTCTTGGCAACAAACTTGTATCCAACAAATCTGACTATGGACAAAAATAAAGCATACACACACTGCAGGATAAGCTTGCAATGAGACACTGTTTGGCAATCAAATCTTGATTTGTGCTGCGTCCTGGTTTTTTTCTTATTATTGTCTGCGGTGCGCCCTCTAGATGCGAGCCAGACTTCTGCCACTCAGAGAAATGCTGACCACATCCCTCGCTACCAATCACGGAGACAAACACACAACCTGTAGGAAAGATTCACACTTGAATTCAGGACAACACAAGCGGCATCCCTCTCTTGCCATGACCTGTCAACCCGAACTTTCCTTTCCTCCCCCGACCCCACACAAGAGTATGAGGTAAACGGCGTCAGCAGCAACAGAGAGCTCAACAGAACGTCCTTTTATGGGTCGTTTTTGCCAGAATATTGCACGGAATGATGGTTCTCAAGGTTATTTAGTATACTCTTAATGTCTTCAGGCGATTTTCGTGGGGAGCTGTACTTTGGGAATTGGATTTGGGAAAGAGGAAGGGAGGATTGTTATTATATTCACTGGGAAGCGATAAATCCTTAGGGAAGGGGAGTCATGCAGAACTATCTTTGCCTCAGCTCTATTGTAAAGTAACCATAAAGTGGATCACTGTGACCGACCTCACCAGACTCATGCAAAAAAAAAAAAACTTGGTGATTAAAGCCATACTACTGATGTATTATTATTATTATTATTATTATTATTATTATTATTATTATTATTATTATTATTATTATTATTATTTTTTTATTATTATTATTATTATTATTATTATTATTATTATTATTATTATTATTATTATTATTATTATTATTATTATTAATATTATTATTATTATTATTATTATTTATGAAGGAATTCAGGAAAATCGGTTATCCGGACTTGAGTCCTGGAGGTGGAAATACAATGCATGCACTCTGAAGGAGAGTGGGAATATTTGCAGTTTTGAACTGTAGTATTTTAGCCCTTCTGGCAAAACAGTGATGGAGTGAGTGACGATGGAAGTGTTTCTTCTTTTTGGAGTCACCCTACCTCGGTGGGAGACGGCCGGTTTGTTGAAAAAAATATATATACGTAATTATTATTAATGCAAGGTAGCATTGAGAATAAACAGTAACAACTTATTGCAGACAAGTGGTTCCAGACAAGTGTATACTGATTGGTAAAGTTCTTGCCTAGCAGACGGAGGATCGAACCTCCACCATTCTCTGTGCTGAATACCCAGCAAGAATTCAGATGTGTTCATGCAACACAGGAAGATCCGGTGCCACGAGGGCTGATATACGATGTTTGGTTAAGACATCTGGATTTTACTTCGCTAGAGAATTAGAGACGTGGTAATTCAGAGACAAATAATATGGGGGTGGGGACAGACTGCTTGAAATAAGAGATAGTGTAGAAGGAGATATATAAACCATGGATATATAAACCAGAGTAAGAGACAACCGGTAACCACAGTAGGGGGACACAACTGTAAACCAGAGTAGTGGACACAACTGTAAACCAGAGTAGGGGACACAACTGTAAACCAGAGTAGTGGAACAACTGTAAAACCAAGTAGGGGACACAACTGTAAACCAGAGTAGTGGACACAACTGTAAACCAGAGTAGTGGACACAATTGTAAACCAGAGTAGGGGACACAACTGTAAACCAGAGTAGGGAACACAACTGTAAACCAGAGTAGTGGACACAACTGTAAACCAGAGTAGTGGACACAATTGTAAACCAGAGTAGTGGACACAACTGTAAACCAGAGTAGGGGACACAACTGTAAACCAGAGTAGGGAACACAACTGTAAACCAGAGTAGTGGACACAACTGTAAACCAAAGTAGGGGACACAACTGTAAACCAGAGTAGGGGACACAATTGTAAACCAGAGTAGGGGACACAACTGTAAACCAGAGTAGGGGACACAACTGTAAACCAGACTAGGGGACACAACTGTAAACCAGAGTAGGGGACACAACTGTAAACCAAGTAGTGGACACAACTGTAAACCAGAGTAGGGGACACAACTGTAAACCAGAGTAGTGGACACAACTGTAAACCAGAGTAGGGGACACAACTGTAAACCAGGTAGGAACACAACTGTAAACCAGAGTAGTGACACAACTGTAAACCAGAGTAGTGGACACAACGTAAACCAGAGTAGGGGACACAACTGTAAACCAGAGTAGTGGACACAACTGTAAACCAGAGTAGTGGACACAACTGTAAACAGAGTAGGGGACACAACTGAAACCAGAGTAGGGGACACAATTGTAAACCAGAGTAGTGGACACAACTGTAAACCAGAGTAGGGGACACAACTGTAAACCAGAGTAGGGAACACAACTGTAAACCAGAGTAGTGGACACAACTGTAAACCAGAGTAGTGGACACAACTGTAAACCAGAGTAGGGGACACAACTGTAAACCAGAGTAGTGGACACAACTATAAACCAGAGTAGGGAACACAACTGTAAACCAGAGTAGTGGACACAACTGTAAACCAGAGTAGTGGACACAACTGTAAACCAGAGTAGTGGACACAACTGTAAACCAGAGTAGGGACACAACTGCAAACGAGAATAGAGGACACAACTGGACACCATAGTGGGGCAACGTTTCGCCCTATAAAGAGCTATATCAAGTCAGCGACTGGACAAAGCTCCACATAGAGCGAAACGTCGTCACAATAAAAGCTCGTTCTGCATCTTTTTATTTTCCCTTCATCAACAGTAAACTAGTTAGTGAAACGTGATATCTTTCTTTCCCTAAACTTCTGACTGAGAAAGCCCTGCAGCTACTGCAAGAGAAACTCTCAACCAGCAATACACATACACCCGGGAGGTGTATGCCTCTCGGTGTGTGTGTATACATACACTGAAAGGTTACTTTAATCCCTTTCAGGTACTTAAAGTACTCATGACAGCTGGTGAACACGTTAACTGACAGCTTTAATGACCCTCATGTAGTTGATCTGCTTAAAACCCCCATTAACCTTCCCTTCCTCTGCCATGTCGCCACTTCGTAACATTCAGTGAATTTTACGTAAACGGACTTAGCTTTTAAGCTAAGTCCATTTACGCTTTTGAGCTAAGTCCGTAAGAATAAATTTAGCTCGACTATTGGTGACCAGTTAGTGCAGTGGTGACTGTTGATGGAGTCGCTGGAAGCCTATTTCCGAGCCTTGGCTTTTGATGCTGGTGAACTGCGTTTGATGAAAGGAATCAGAGCAATTCAACCCTTACTCGGATCGAATCTAATTACCTTCTGTTTCACAAGAGCTGTGTGGAGCACTTGGAGGGTTTGGTGTTTCTCAGTAAATACAATACTGTTACAACTACTACTACTACGACTACATAATAATGATAATAATATATATATAAATAAAAATGTAAATGTTCGTTTGTTCAAAATCTTAAATCTCCGAAAGTTCTTCACCGATTGCTTTGAAATTTGACACAACGTTGCATTCGAATACGCGCGTGTTATTATATACCTATTTGCTGTTTTTGAAAAACAGTGCCATGCAATACATGCTATACTAAATATTTTACTACAGAAGGCTTGTTCTAAGTGGCAAACCAGAAATCTCCATGAACTGAAGAACTTATGGAAAAATAGGTTACGTTCCTAGGAGCATAAGTAAACAACTTTTTTAGGCCTCCACATCTTACAAAAATAAAAGTAATATATATATATATATATATATATATATATATATATATATATATATATATATATATATATATATATATATATGATCTTTAGAATTGTGCGGTTTAGATCTAGACACGGATTGCTTCTCACATGGACAATTATATGTTGCGTGTTCTAGAGTCGGCAAACCGGACTGAGCCACAGCAACGCGTGGCCGGGTACAGCTAGATTTTTTAATAATAATACAGTAATAATAATAATAATAATAATAATAATAATAATAATAATAATAAATTTAATAATAATATAATAATAATAATAATAATAATAATAATAATTAGAGAAGAAGAAGAAGGAGAAGAGAAAAAGGTCATAATAATAATAATGAGGTCCCCCTTCGGGGATTCATAATAAAAATAATAATGTTGTGACCTGGTTACGGTTTCTTGATGACGGTAGTAATACTGGAACCTGAACGTTCAGACCTCAAACATATCAAAGGACGACTTCACAGCTTTGAACGTTACTTTAGGCGCTACAGCTTTGAACGTTACAGCTTTGAACGTTACAGCTTTGAACGTTACAGCTTTGAACGTTACAGCTTTGAACGTTACAGCTTTGAACGTTACAGCTTTGAACGTTACAGCTTTGAACGTTAGAGCATTGAACTTAACAATGTTGATCTTGCTGTTCGATTCTCACCCAACATAGGGTGTAACCACATATTTTTTTTCATCAAAGATGGCATTAAACCTTTCTCTAAATGTTTGCAAGAAACAGTCATATAAAATAGAGCTCATATATTTATTTTTATGATAATGGCACTGGGAGAGGGGAGGGAGGGTGTAGTCAGAGGACTTTTCTTAAGAAAATATCTCAACTTGAGTCCTCACTGTCTTGAAGATGAGTTTAAAATTATCTTAGAGATGTTTTATCACCTTCAAATTCTCCAGATATTATTCGATGCAGTATCTCTTGATTTTTCTATGACTTGTATGCCTCTTTAAATTCCATTGATGCTCACTTGTACATGTCTCTCCTGTCAAGTGAGCATCAATCTCACTTAGAATCTTTGAAGTTTCTCTAGTTTCTTAACGTGCTTGATCAAGTGTGGGCTTGAGACAGGTGTTACAGTCTTTAAGGAAGATCTGACTCCTTGTTAAGGTTCCTAAAACCGCTTCAGGTCTTCTAAGCGCAAGTACCCAGCAAACCATAGTCTAATGAATTATGTCTCCGATGATATACAAAGCATTCTTGCAAGATTACAATGAGGTTTGCATCCTCTTTTCCAAAAAGTCTCCGTCTTCTCTTTCCTTCCCCAATTTTTAATTGCTTGGTACTTATTGAGATTGAAGTTTATTGGCCGCTCCATCCCTGCAGTTCAGTGCCTCGCATTATTTTTCACTAATTCAATAACTCATAGCTGATTACTCTCATTTAATCACCTCTGTAAATCAACCTTCACGTCTCTACAAGGCGGTGACATCCTTCAAGGTTATCAAATCTTGTATCATACTCTCTCTAGGCGTACTATCCTTCAAGGTAATCAACACTCTGGTAAAATCAACCTTCCACGTCTCTTTTAGGGATATGGTTATTAAACGCATTGACGGATTACGCTAAAATATTTCCCGGGTCCCGATGAACTTTTTTCAAGGGCCCTTAAAGAATAGAAAATGGCATTAAGTGAACCAATAACTAACCTTTTATAATATATCAGGTGTAGTTGACTATTCCTCAAGATAATCAACTCTGGTAAGATCAATCATCCATTATCTACTGTGTAATTAGTTGACTATCAGTCAAGGTAATCAGTTTCTATGTAATCAGCCTCCCAAATATCCACAATGTTAAAAAGGAATTCTAGATAATTTTCTGTAGCTAAGCAGATGATGTATTACAAAAACTTAGACGCTATATTATGCACAAAAACCCACAGATAAGAGAGAAAAGCTTATGGCGACGTTTCGGTCCGACTTGACCCTTGTTGTTCTTGACGCTATATTATATTTACAATGGTGTCAATAGTTCTTGAAGATTGAACTGAGCTCATTAAATAACTGATAGAAGAGGACGAAAACTTTATTTTGATCGTTTCAGATTTATTAATCCAGGATAATGAGAAAGATAAGCCAAGTGGCTTATACAGTAGTCCGCCAAACATTTTTTTTCCAGAAAAATAGGAAATAGGGAGTAATATGACTAAAAAATAAGGACAAAAGAAAATGGCTGCAAGGTGGTAAGAGCTGGTCACATCCCTGGATTTTACGTTAATGTCATGGGGAATCCTCACGATTTATTGTCTCTCTTCCCCGACCCTATCCAGCAGCCTCGTCTGAGAGATGGAAATACTCTCTCCTATTGTCAGTAGGTTTATTCAGGTTATTTACACAAGCATAGAATTTCTACAGCTACTTTACGTACGTGTAAATCACGTAACCCGGTAAAGTCAGAGTGACTTATTTCCCCTAGTGGTTAAATATTTGTCCGCTACAGACTATCGGAGACATTAAAGAAAGTCAACACGGAAGAAAAGCTGATATCTGACAATAAATAGATTAGTAGGAGCTAAAAAATATATAAAAAGTGCTAAAAGTTTATGGTTGATAGCGTCATTAGCTGACACAGAGAGGAACCGATCCAGGCACTGGCCATGTTTCGTTACACTTGCTGCCCTTGTTCACCTAGCGGTAAGTAGGTACATGGGGTGTTAATCGATTGCTGTGGGTCGCACCCTGGGGAGAGAAACGGAAACAAGACACAGTCCCTGATTACGCACTGGATTTATTTTCTTGTTCTGGGTGTCTCACCTCTGTGTTAAAATTCCAAATATTTCTTATCTTTTAGATGCAAACTGACTTAAGTGAACCGCATCATGGGGAAGGGCGTAAGCATAAGGGAAACCACTATGGAAATAGGTCACAGTGCTTGACTTTCTTGGGTTACACTTAGTTAATATCAACTTTCAGCGTTACTAATTTGAATCCAGTTATAGTATCGTCATATATATAGTAGTTGACACTGAAGACATGACTCGTTTTCTCTCATTGACAATAACGATTGTGTACGTTTTCTATGGCGGCGCCGGGACCAGAGGGCGCCGCTGGTCTGGGTCGGCAGAGCCATCTTGAGTCGCTCTTTGAAACTTTCGCGGGAGAGACGAATTTCGCGCTCTTATCGATCGAGTCGCGTTGGCTCCAGTCTGCCACGAGTTCAGCGATGGAAGCGGGTGTGACGGACGGTACGTGGATTTTCCCTGACTTGTTTCACTCGGTGTAAAGAGACTAGGGACTGACGCGGTGCCCATTTGATGAGGAAGATACCTCAATGTTCCGTGGCTCTGTCTGCGCCGTCAGGGAAGTCGCAGCCGTGTATTTAGAGAGGTTTGGAAGGAGTTATGACAACGTTTACTAACTCCGGGTCGTGATGCTGGTGCAACATGCGTTCGTGCAACACCTCGTCAGGGTATTCGTGCCTCCAAAGGTTTTCTTTATTGTCGAAAATAATCAATTGACGGGGCATTGCAGTAGCGATTGAAACATGTGTGATTCGCTTTTGTTTGAGTGATGTGTGTTTTATATTAAGTGTTTTCTTGTTTTAGTGGAAGACCATTTGTTTTAAATGTGAAGTTAATTAGGAACAGATAGAGAGTGAAAAAACAAGCAGCGTTGATTTATTGTTGTTGCTCATCTTTATATAAATACAAATATTATAGAAAATTATTAAAAGCTCTATTCAGAAGTGTCCTATAACACCCGCGTCAGGAACGATACTAAAGGGTCATAATACGACTAACACCCGCGTCTGGAACGATACTAAAGGGTCATAATACGACTAACACCCGCGTCAGGAACGACACTGAAGGAGGAAACATTCTACAACACCCGAGTCATTGTTCTTTCATTAAACAAAAAAATTGGATACATAAGAATGGTGTTGCTACCTTATTCTATAAGATTGAGGGACTGACCACCTCAAACTCCTCCTGTTCTTCACGATTCTCCTTTGTATGGACTGATGAAGCCACTGTGTGGCGAAACGTTTCCTCAATAAAGATACCCAAGTGTTGCATATGTGTCTAATTTACCAACTCGTCGGTTCTCTGAACCATTCATTTACATCCTGTCTGACACTGCAACATCTTGGTATCTTAACTACGGGATTTCTTCGCTTGCTATTCCTTGGGCCGACCTACTTCACATTGAACAAATGTGACACCTCCTACAACTGCTGCACCTCTCCTGTCTACAGTATATAAGTTCCTCTACGCACATATGCGAAACGTTTCCTCAATAAAGATACCCAAGTGTTGAATATGTGTCAAATTTACCCCCCCCCTTCATTTACATGACAGTTACACAGTGGCAACACACCTGACTATGTTTCTCTGTCATGTTCTATCACTCAGGACGGGATTCACACCGACAAGATGAAAAATCAGAAAAATTTGCAACATCTGGGTATCTTATTGCAGACGTTTCGCCATCCAGTGGCTTTATCAATACAAATTCAAGGACATAATTGGAAGACAGTAGAACTATAATCTTCATTGACACAAGGTACTGAAATGTGTCAGCCTGAGCTGGGAGACATCAATGGGACAATGAGGATATCGTCAAGTAATCCAGCAAGGGTTCAGCAGTTATAGGAGCTTCAAAGGTTACCTTGTAGCAGAGCTGGAGTTACTATCACTTGCGAATTCTTATCTCTCAAGACAGCCTCTCTCATACACGGCAGAAATGGACTTTTTTATGACATTTCTATCATCCCTGAGTTAGGGCAAGTGAAGTTATACACAGGAGGTAGAAGAAAAAGAAGAAAGAACACCAGCGCCAGGAGTTACTTACACTGAGGGAAAGGATCACATAACTAACACCAACGTCAGGAGTTACACTGAGGGGAAGCATCACATAACTAACACCAGCGTCAGGAGTTACAATGAGGGGAAGGATCACATTACTAACACCAGCGTCAGGAGTTACACTGAGGGGAAGCATCACATAACTAACACCAGTGTCAGGAATTACACTGAGGGGAAGGATCACATAACTAACACCAGCGTCAGGAGTTACACTGAGGGGAAGGATCACATAACTAACACCAGCGTCAGGAGTTACACTGAGGGGGTCATCATACGATTAACACCAGCGTCAGAAGTTACACTGAGGGGAAGGATCACATAACTAACACCAGCGTCAGGAGTTACACTGAGGGGAAGGATCACATAACTAACACCAGCGTCAAGAGTTGCACTGAGGGGGTCATCATACGATTAACAACAGCGTCAGGAGTTAAACTGAGGGAAGGATCACATAACTAACACCAACGTCAGGAGTTACACTGAGGGGGTCATCATACGACTACCACCAGCGTCAGGAAGGATCACATAACTAACACCAGCGTCAGGAAGGATCACATAACTAACACCAGCGTCAGGAAGGATCACATAACTAACACCAGCGTCAATACAAACTTTCCAATTTCACTTGGCAAACAAAATAACATAACCACATTTATAACTAAAAGATTTCTCTAGCTATCTTGCTCTCCTCTCTCTCTCTCTCTCTCTCTCTCTCTCTCTCTCTCTCCGCTCTCCTACTACTCCTGCTAATAGGAAACTCCCTTTCGAGTCAGCGTAGGAAGATTTCTCTTGCTCGCTCAGTTCTCCCAGACTCCACAGACTCCACAGACTCCACAGACTCCACAGACACCACAGACTCCACAGACTCCACAGACTCCATAGACTCCACAGACTCCACAGACTCCACATACTCCATAGACTCCACAGACTCCACAGACTCCACAGACTCCACACACTCCACACACTCCACACACTCCTCAGACTCCACAGACTCCACAGACTCCACACACTCCTCAGACTCCACAGACTCCACAGACTCCACAGACTCCACAGACTCCACAGACAACACAGACTCCACAGACTCCACAGACTCCACAGACTCCACAGACAACACAGACTCCACAGACTCCAAAGACTCCACAGACTCCACAGACTCCACAGACTCCACAGACTCCACAGACTCCACAGACAACACAGACTCCACAGACTCCACAGACTCCACAGACTCCACAGACTCCACAGACTCCACAGACTCCATAGACTCCACAGACTCCACAGACTCCACAGACTCCACAGACTCCACAGACTCCACAGACTCCACAGACTCCACAGACTCCACAGACTCCACAGACTCCACAGACTCCACAGACTCCACAGACTCCACAGACTCCACAGACTCCACAGACTCCACAGACTCCATAGACTCCACAGACTCCACAGACTCCACAGACTCCACAGACTCCACAGACTCCACAGACAACACAGACTCCACAGACTCCACAGACTCCACAGACTCCACAGACACCACAGACTCCACAGACTCACACAGACTCCACAGACTCCACAGACTCCACAGACTCCACAGACTCCACAGACTCCACAGACCACACAGACTCCACAGACTCCAATCAAGACTCCACTAGACTCACACAGACTCCACAGACTCCACAGACTCCACAGACTCCACAGACTCCACAGACTCCACAGACTCCCACACAGACTCCACAGACTCCACAGACCACAGACTCCACAGACTCACAGACTCAAGACTCCACAGACCACACAGACTCCACAGACTCACAGACAACACAGACTCACAGACTCCACAGACTCCACAGACTCACAGATCACAGACTCCCAGACTCACACAGACTCCACAGACTCCACAACCCCAGACTCCACAGACTCCACAGTACAACTACAGAACCCAGACCAAACTCCACAGAACTCCACAGACTCCACAGATCACACTCCACAGACACAGACACAGACCCACAGACTACACCTACAGACTACACAGCATTAACTTTCTACATTTGTTGATAAATATTATTGTAAAATGAATTTAAAAAAAATAAAACACGAAATAGATTTAAACACACAATGGTGATATAATGCTACTAAACTAGGATAACCCAAGTAAACTAGGATAACCCAAGTAAACTAAGATAACCCATGTAAACTAGGATAACCCAAGTAAACTAAGATAACCCAAGTAAACTAAGATAACCCATGTAAACTAGGATAACCCAAGTAAACTAAGATAACCCATGTAAACTAGGATAACCCAAGTAAACTAAGATAACCCAAGTAAACTAGGATAACCCAAGTAAACTAGGATAACCCAAGTAAACTAGGATAACCCAAGTAAACTAGATAACCCAAGTAAACTAGGATAACCCAATAACTAGATAACCAGTAACTAGGATAACCCAAGTAAACTAGGATAACCCAAGTAAACTAGGATAACCCAAGTAAACTAGGATAACCCAAGTAAACTAGGATAACCCATAAACTAGGATAACCCAAAAACTAGGATAACCCAAGTAAACTAGATAACCCAAGTAAACTAGGATAACCCAAGTAAACTAGAATAACCCAAGTAAACTAGGATAACCCAAGTAAACTAGGATAACCCAAGTAAACTAGGATAACCCAAGTAAACTAGGATAACCCAAGTAAACTAGGATAACCCAAGTAAACTAGGATAACCCAAGTAAACTAGGATAACCCAAGTAAACTAGATAACCAAGTAAACTAGGATAACCCAAGTAAACTAGGATAACCCAAGTAAACTAGGATAACCCAAGTAAACTAGGATAACCCAAGTAAACTAGGATAACCCAAGTAAACTAGGATAACCCAAGTAAACTAGAATAACCCAAGTAAACTAGAATAACCCAAGTAAACTAGGATAACCCAAGTAAACTAGGATAACCATGTAAACTAGGATAACCCAAGTAAACTAGGATAACCCAAGTAAACTAGGATAACCCAATAAACTAGATAACCCAAGTAAACTAGGATAACCCAAGTAAACTAGATAACCAAGTAACTAGGATAACCCAAGTAAACTAGGATAACCCAAGTAAACTAGGATAACCCAAGTAACTAGGATAACCAAGTAAACTAGATAACCCAAGTAACTAGGATAACCCTAGTAAACTAGGATAACCAGTAAACTAGAATAACCCAAGTATACTAGGATAACCCAAGTAAACTAGGATAACCAGTAAACTAGGATAACCCAAGTAACTAGATAACATAAACTAGGATAACCAGTAAACTAGGATAACCCAAGTAAACTAGGATAACCCAGAAACTAGAATAACCAGTAAACTAGGATAACCCAAGTAAACTAGGATAACCATGGTAAACCTTAGGATAACCCAAGTAAACTAGGATAAACATGTAAACTAGGATAACCCAAGTAAACTAGGATAACCCAAGTAAACTAGGATAACCATGTAAACTAGGATAACCCAAGTAAACTAGGATAACCCAAGTAAACTAGGATAACCATGTAAACTAGGATAACCCAAGTAAACTAAATAACCCAAGTAAACTAGGATAACCCAAGTAAATTAGGATAACCATGTAAACTAGGATAACCTAAGTAAACTAGGATAACCATGTAAACTAGAATAACCATGTAAACTAGGATAACCCAAGTAAACTAGGATAAACATGTAAACTAGGATAACCCAAGTAAACTAGGATAACCCAAGTAAACGAGGATAACCCAAGTAATCTAGGATAACCCAAGTAAACTAGTATAACCCAAGTAAACGAGGATAACCTAAATAATTTAGGATAACCCAAATAAATCAGAGAATTTGATGTCATAAGAGGAAAAAGTTATGCATTATCAAGATATATTGGAGTGGCCAGGATTGTGAGCCTCTTACCGGGTTTTAAGTTACGATCTTTTTTTCTGCTCATTGCTAAGACCAAGGAAATCCTCCTTGTCTGCTGTCTCACGTTTTCTTTCTAAATTTATGTACTATTATCATATTTTCTCTTTCTACTGGTGTGTGTGTGTGTGTACTCAAGTAATTGTGGTTGCAGGGGTCGATTCAAAGCTCCTGGCCCCGCCCGTGTGTGTGTGTGTGTGCGCCTAATAAGCCGAACTGGCCAATTAGGCAGAACTTTGCTAAAATTTAACTTTTCCAAACTTTTCTGTTGAGGCTTAGCACATATATATATTTTGAATGAAAATGACGAAGACCTCACCCAACCTAATGCAATTAATTTTGGCCTAATTCTGCTAAATATGTCATAGATCAGTTTAAAGTCATATATAAGGTCAATGTATATGAATGAGGATCTGGCCTTGTGTTGGGATTGATTAAAAGAGTCATCACTATGGCCGTCACAAAGAAAAGAAAAAAATCACAGGATCCATCGATTTTTTTTACCCCAACCATTTAATTAACCTCAAGGATATATATTTTTTTTTCACCCTCGTAACTGGCACACAAGTTCAGTGACTCTGAATGTTTATAGTGACTCTGAATGTTTGTAGTGACTCTGAATGTTTATAGTGACTCTGAATGTTTATAGTGACTCTGAATGTTTATAGTGACTCTGAATGTTTATAGTGACTCTGAATGTTTATAGTGACTTGAATGTTGTAGTGACTGAATGTTTATAGTGACTATGAATGTTTATAGTGACTCTGAATGTTTATAGTAACTCTGAATGTTTATAGTGACTCTGAATGTTTATAGTGACTATGAATGTTTATAGTGACTCTGAATGTTTATAGTGACTCTGAATGTTTATAGTGACTCTGAATGTTTATAGTAACTCTGAATGTTTATAGTGACTATGAATGTTTATAGTGACTCTGAATGTTTATAGTGACTCTGAATGTTTATAGTGACTCTGAATGTTTATAGTGACTCTGAATGTTTATAGTGACTCTGAATGTTTGTAGTGACTGAATGTTTATAGTGACTATGAATGTTTATAGTGACTCTGAATGTTTATAGTGACTCTGAATGTTTATAGTGACTCTGAATGTTTATAGTGACTCTGAATGTTTGTAGTGACTGAATGTTTATAGTGACTATGAATGTTTATAGTGACTCTGAATGTTTATAGTGACTCTGAATGTTTATAGTGACTCTGAATGTTTATAGTGACTCTGAATGTTTATAGTAACTCTGAATGTTTATAGTGACTATGAATGTTTATAGTGACTCTGAATGTTTATAGTGACTCTGAATGTTTATAGTGACTCTGAATGTTTATAGTGACTCTGAATGTTTATAGTGACTCTGAATGTTTATAGTGACTCTGAATGTTTATAGTGACTCTGAATGTTTATAGTGACTCTGAATGTTTATAGTGACTCTGAATGTTTATAGTGACTTGAATGTTTATAGTGACCCTCAGGTTTTTACTGAAAGTCTCCGATAAGAAATGAGAAATTCTGAGACAGGGATATGATTTAAAAGACCACGTAAACAGAAACATTATAGATTTTTCAAGGGAAATATTATAGACTTTCAAGGGAAATATTATAGACTTTCAAGGGAAATATTATAGACTTTCAAGGGAAATATTATAGACTTTCAAGGGAAATATTATAAACTTTCATAGACATCGGAAAATTTTCACAGTGATGTAAACTTTCAAATAATTTTTTCAAACGCTGAGAGAAACGTTGTAAGATTTTAGACAAAACGAAAACTTTCAGAGAAAGGACGTGAACTTTCAGAGAAGGGACGAGAACTTTCAGAGAAAGGACGTGAACTTTCAGAGAAAGGACGTGAACTTTCAGAGAAAGGACGTGAACTTTCAGAGAAAGGACGTGAACTTTCAGAGAAAACACGTTTCCAAAGATACAATGTTGCAGACTTTCGAATCATTGCAAATTTGCATACAAACCCGCTGCAACTTTTAGAATAAAATATTAACTAAAAAGTTGCAGTTTTATGTTTGACAAAACGTGGTTAACGTTTAGACATTTCACTGAATTAAACGTTTCCTGATGTTCGTGCGTGTGTGAGAGAGGTGCATGTTGCATGCAACCAAGACGGTGACAATACTGCAAGACGGTGACAATACTTACGCAATATAACGCAGAAAACTATGACGCTTATTGTTTTTTAAGTGGTAGTAATAGATGGCAGCCTTGGCTCACCACCCAAAGACTAAGATAAAGAACCTTGGTGACCAGACACAACTGGGATTCAAACCATACCATGGGCGGGGATTGAACTCGTGGCGAGTGAATCTACCTGGTGGGTATTCTGGGGATCAACGCCCCCCAGGCCTTCCGGTGGATCAGGACCTGATCAACGAGGATGTTGCTGCTGGTCGCACGCAGTCGTAAAACTGGCCTGGAGATTTACGACTCACTCGCCACGAGTTCAATCCCCGCCTGTGGTGTGGTTTGTTTGCAATCGTGTCATTACGATTTCCTGAGTCAGTAACTGGGATTCATTTATGAATTACCTCCAACCACTATATAAAGTCGAAATAAGAAATACTAATTTTGATTTTTATGGATTTAGCATATTTTTGAAAAATACGTGACATATTAAAAAAATGGAAAATGCAATTAAACGATATTTTATTGTATATTTCGACGATTCGTTGGAGCTGAAGCATTTTCTGACATAAAGAATCTCATACCACCTTTTGGAAGATCCAGCTAAAAGAACTGGCATGAAGAAATGGGTATTGTTTACTTCCCAAGGAGACGGGAGTGTGTTTCCCTGTCGTGGGTATTTCTCTGTTGATAACCCGTTTAGTCGTTTAGAAAAATGTGCTAAAAAGTTGTTATATTGAACATTTCGACGATTCAGACCGCTTGGAAGCCTTTTCTGACATACTTCCACGCTTAGCTAAAAATATGTTAGTATAACTGGTTGCAAAACGGGTGCTGGGTATCAGAGGATGTAAACACCTGCTGACTTGCCCATGGTTCACCAGCCCCTGGCTTACCTAAGCTGGGTTTTCCACCCCCATGTTAAGAATTATATCCCCATTTTTATGTCCTTCCACCAGAGAATGAAGACACTGACAACATAAGCGCATTCAGATTAATGACTGGATAATAACGACTTAGGTTTCAGAGATAACGACTCGACGACCACGCCAGTTTCAGAGATAACGACTCGACGAGCACGACAGCCTCGGAGATAACGACTCTACGCCAACGCCAACCTTAGAGACTACGAGTCTACGACCACGCCATCCTCAGAGATAACGACTCAACGACATGCCAGCCTCAGAGACAATGATTCGACGACCACGTCAGCCTCTGAGACAACGACTCGGCAAGCCTCCAGACGACGACAACGACCACTCAGAAACCAAAGCACCTCATAAACGCAGACGACCCAACACAAGAATTTTTTAAAAAGACGTCGCAGTTGACGCAAGACTTCATCGCAGTTGAAAGTTTTGACACGGATTAAAAAAAACGCTGTCAACACAGACGCAAGACATTGGCAACGCAGACGCAAGACATTGGAAATGCAGACGCAGGACACTGGTAACGCAGACGCAGGACACTTGTAACGCAGACGTAAGACACTGGCAACGCAGACGCAAGACATTGGAAACGCATTCGCAAGACACTGGCAACGCAGACGCAAGACACTGGCAACGCAGACGCAAGACACTGGCAACGCAGACGCAAGACACTGGCAACGCATTAATAATTTTTCCGTTGCCTTATTATGTATTTATTTTACAGTTATCGCAAATCTTTAATATTTTTTCTTTTTACCTAATTATCGCAAATCTTTCCAGAGCTACAAAAAAATGCCAAAAAGAAAAAAAAAAAAAATTACAAATTCACAGGAATATTTATTCTGGGTGAAATTAATGGAGTTTATTCGAAGTAAATTAACTTTTATTGAATTTTAAATTTAGATTTTTTTTTTCCTGTTGTTATGTTATAGGTCCGCGCCTCCTGTTGGTCCACTTCAAGTTGTCACTTGTTGGTCCACTTCAAGTTGTCACTTGTTGGTCCACTTCAAGTTGTCACTTGTTGGTCCACTTCAAGTTGTCACTTGTTGGTCCACTTCAAGTTGTCACTTGTTGGTCCACTTCAAGTTGTCACTTGTTGGTCCACTTCAAGTTGTCACTTGTTGGTCCACTTCAAGTTGTCACTTGTTGGTCCACTTCAAGTTGTCACTTGTTGGTCCACTTCAAGTTGTCACTTGTTGGTCCACTTCAAGTTGTCATTTGTTGGTCCACTTCAAGTTGTCACTTGTTGGTCCACTTCAAGTTGTCACTTGTTGGTCCACTTCAAGTTGTCACTTGTTGGTCCACTTCAAGTTGTCACTTGTTGGTCCACTTCATGTTGTCACTTATTGGTCCACTTCAAGTTGTCACTTGTTGGTCCACTTCAAGTTGTCACTTTTGGTCCACTTCAAGTTGTCACTAGTTGGTCCACTTCAAGTTGTCACTTGCTGGTCCACTTTATGTTGTCACTTGTTGGTCCACTTCAAGTTGTCACTTTTTGGTCCACTTCAAGTTGTCACTAGTTGTTCCTCTTCAAGTTGTCACTTGCTGGTCCACTTCAGTTGTCACTTGTTGGTCCACTTCAAGTTGTCACTAGTTGGTCCTCTTCAAGTTGTCACTTGCTGGTCCACTTTATGTTGTCACTTGTTGGTCCACTTCAGTTGTCACTAGTTGGTCCTCTTCAAGTTGTCACTTGCTGGTCCACTTTATGTTGTCACTTGTTGGTCCTCTTTAAGTTGTCACTTGTTGGTCCACTTCAAGTTGTCACTTACTGGCCCACTTCAAGTTGTCACTTACTGGCCCACTTCAAGTTGTCACTTGTTGGTCCACTTCAAGTTGTCACTTCTTGGTCCACTTCAGTTGTCACTTGTTGGTCCACTTCAAGTTGTCACTTGTTGGTCCACTTCAAGTTGTCACTTTTGGTCCACTTCAGTTGTCACTTTGGTCCACTTCAAGTTGTCACTTATTGGT
The DNA here is from genome assembly GCA_009830355.1 of Cherax destructor. NCBI lineage: Eukaryota > Metazoa > Arthropoda > Malacostraca > Decapoda > Parastacidae > Cherax > Cherax destructor. The sequence continues at coordinate 118,078 of WNWK01004907.1, forward strand.
CCACTTCAAGTTGTCACTTTGGTCCACTTCAAGTTGTCACTTATTGGTCCACTTCAAGTTGTCACTTGTTGGTCCACTTCAAGTTGTCACTTTTTGGTCCACTTCAAGTTGTCACTTCTGGTCCCTTCAAGTTGTCACTTGCTGGTCCACTTCAGTTGTCACTTACTGGTCCACTTTAGTTGTCACTTCTGGCCCACTTCACTAGTTGTCCTTCACTGCACTTGTGTCCACTTCATGTTGTCACTGGTCCACTTCAAGTTGTCACTTACTGGCCCACTTCAAGTTGTCACTTACTGGCCCACTTCAAGTTGTCACTTACTGGCCCACTTCAAGTTGTCACTTACTGGCCCACTTCAAGTTGTCACTTACTGGTCCACTTCAAGTTGTCACTTACTGGCCCACTTCAAGTTGTCACTTACTGGCCTCGTTGTCACTTCGCCTTAGTTTCACTTACTGGTCCACTTCAAGTTGTCACTTACTGGTCCACTTCAAGTTGTCACTTACTGGTCCACTTCAAGTTGTCACTTACTGGGCCACTTCAAGTTGTCACTTACTGGGCCACTTCAAGTTGTCACTTACTGGGCCACTTCAAGTTGTCACTTACTGGGCCACTTCAAGTTGTCACTTACTGGCCCACTTCAAGTTGTCACTTACTGGCCCACTTCAAGTTGTCCCTTACTGGTCCACTTCAAGTTGTCACTTACTGGCCCACTTCAAGTTATCGTTTTCTGTTGTCCCGTTGCTAGTTCTCTCCTGTTTCTCGCCTCTTGTTGCCCCGTTTTAAGTCCTATCTTCCTGTTGGTTCCAAATACTGTTTAACTCTTCGTACTCTTTAATATACAGGCCAAGAGCTGTTATCCAACCTCAACACAGTTCAAAATCCAGCCCTACCTAAGGTATACTTTTGCGTCCCCAGGATGCCACCCACAACAGTCAACTAACACCCAGGTACCTATCTATTTCAACAAAAATATGGGGAAAATTATCGTTGCTATTATTATTATTATTATTATTATTATTATTATTATTATTATTATATTATTATTATTATTGTCATTATTATTATTATTATTATATATTATTATTATTATTAATTATTATTATTATTATTATTATTATATTATTATTATTATTATTATTATTATTATGTATTATTATTATTAATATTATTATTATTATTATTATTATTATTATTATTATTATAATTAAATATTATTAAAATAATAATATTATTATTATTATTATTATTATTATTTGACATAAAAACAAGCACTTAACCAGTTTGTGTCAGATAAGACAGGAATTACAAGTTTAAGGAGACACATCCATGTCACAGCTCTTCCCAGGATTAAACCCGGGACCTTTTGGTTGTGAGGCAAAGATGCTGCCACTGAGCTACGAGCCACCTTTCCGTGTGTAATTACCCAGCAAATTCTGAGGGGGGTTAAGTCTCCGGTCCAGGGAGGGCACTGTGTATCGAGTCGGCTTTCGAATTAGTCTTCTACATAGTCCCCGTAAGCGGGAGAAGAGCTCTTGGTCCAAGGAGTTGAGCTGACGTACCCCTCCCCAAGGAAGGGGGAAAGTAGTGCGAGAAGAGAAGACGACAGGAATGAAAATCAATTATTCTCTCTCCTTTGCCAGTCAATCATTCGCTTCGTTAATTTCCTCGATAGTAATCTAGCCCAGTTACCCATCAAATTATACCCTCTGCTGACTCTCCCCGCTGCTGACTCTCCCCGCTGCTGACTCTCCCCGCTGCTGACTCTCCCCGCTGCTGACTCTCCCCGCTGCTGACTCTCCCCGCTGCTGACTCTCCCGCTGCTGACTCTTCCCTGCTGCTGACTCTTCCCGCTGCTTACTCTCCCGCTGCTGACTCTTCCCGCTGCTGACTCTTCCCTGCTGCTGACTCTCCCTGCTGCTGACTTCTTCCCGCTGCTGACTCTCCCTGCTGCTGACTCTCCCCTGCTGACTCTCCCGCTGCTGACTCTCCTGCTGCTGACTCTTCCCGCTGCTGACTCTCCCTCTGCTGACTCTCCCGCTGCTGACTCTCCCCTGCTGCTGACTCTCCCTGCTGCTGACTCTCTTCCTGCTGCTGACTCTTCCCGCTGCTGACTCTTCCCCGCTGCTGACTCTCCCCGCTGCTGACTCTCCCCGCTGCTGACTCTCCCCGCTGCTGACTCTCCCCGCTGCTGACTCTTCCCGCTGCTGACTCTCCCCGCTGCTGACTCTCCCCGCTGCTGACTCTCCCCGCTGCTGACTCTCCCCGCTGCTGACTCTCCCCGCTGCTGACTCTCCCCGCTGCTGACTCTCCCCGCTGCTGACTCTCCCCGCTGCTGACTCTCCCTGCTGACTCCTGCTGACTCTCCCTGCTGCTGACTCTCCCCTGCTGACTCTCCCGCTGCTGACTCTCCCCGCTGCTGACTCTCCGCTGCTACTCTCCGCTGCTGACTCTCCCCGCTGCTGACTCTCCGCTGCTGACTCTCCGCTGTGACTCTCCCGCTGCTGACTCTCCCCTGCTTGACTCCCGCTGCTGACTCTCCCCGCTGCTGACTCTCCCGCTGCTGACTCTCCGTGCTGACTCTCCCGCTGCTGACTCTTCCCGCTGCTGACTCTCCGCTGACTTCCGCTCTGACTCTCCCGCTGCTGACTCTCTCCCGCTGCTGACTCTTCCCCTGCTGACTTCCCGCTCTGATCTCCTGCTGCTGACTCTCCCGCTGCTGACTCTTCCCGCTGCTGACTCTCCCGCTGCTGATCTCCCGCTGCTGACTCTCCCGCTGCTGACTCTCCCGCTGCTGACTCTTCCCTGCTGACTCTCCCCTGCTGACTCTCCCGCTCTGATCTCCCGCTGCTGACTCTTCCTCGCTGCTGACTCTCCCGCTGCTGACTCTCCCGCTGCTGACTCTCCCGCTGCTGACTCTCCCTGCTGCTGATTTCTTCCCCGCTCGACTCCGCTGTACTCTCCCGCTGCTGACTCTCCGCTGCTGACTCTCCCTGCTGCTGACTCTCCCGCTGCTGACTCTTCCCGCTGCTGACTCTCCGCTGCTGACTCTCCCTGCTGACTCTCCTGCTGCTGACTCTCCCGCTGCTGACTCTCCCGCTGCTGACTCTTCCGCTGCTGACTCTCCCGCTGCTGACTCTCCCCGCTGCTGACTCCCCCTGCTGACTCTCCCTGCTGACTCTCCCGCTGCTGACTCTCCCCTGCACTCTGCTGCTGACTCTCCCGCTGCTGATCTCCCGCTGCTGACTCTCCCGCTGCTGACTCTCCCCACTGCTGTCTCTCCCCGCTGCTGACTCTACCCGCTGCTGATTCTCCCGCTACTGATCTCCCCGCTCTGATTCTCCCCGCTGCTGACTCCCGCTGCTGACTTCCCGCTGCTGACTCTCCCCGCTGCTGACCTCCCCGCTGCTGACTCTTCCGCTGCTGATCTTCCTTGCTGACTCTCCCCTGCTGCTTTGACTCCTCCCTGCTGCTGACTCTCCCGCTGCTGACTCTTCTCGCTGCTGACTCTTCCCTGACTCTTCCGCTGCTGACTCCCCTTGCTGCTCCCCTGCTGACTCCCCGTTGCTGATCTCCCGCTGCTGACTTCCCGCTGCCTTATCTCCCCCTGCTGACCCTTCCCGCTGCTGACTCTCTCTGCTGCTGACTCTCCCCGCTGCTGACTCCTCCCGCTGCTGACTTTCCACGCTGCTGACTCTTCTCGCTGCCGAATCTCTTTGCTGCTGACTCCCCCGCTGTTGACTCTCCCCGCTGCTGACTCTTCCCGCTGCTGACTTCCTCGCTGCTGACTCTTCACGCTGCTGAATTTTCCCGCTGCTGACTCTTCTCGCTGCTGAATCTCTTTGCTGCTGACTCCCCTCTTGCTGGCTCTACTCTATTTCTTGTTCCTCCGGTCCTCTTCGGTACTTTGGAGAAACTGGCCGATCTCTTTCTGACAGACTTAGGGAGCACAAAAATAGTGTTAGGCCGACACTAATAATGCTCTTTTCTGTCATGTCAGAGATCACAGTCATCCTATTGATTGGTCTGCTAGAACTGTCTACCCTACGTCTAACTTTCACAGTCGCCGTCTGGTTGAATCCACCCTTATACACAACTTTCCTTGTATGAATCTTAGCCCTGTCTTTGTCTCTGTAGATGCTTTCCTCTCCCATTACATTGTTAAATGCTCCAAACTTCAAACACCTCGAGGCTTAGTCATGGTTAATTTCAGTAGCACCAGCGAGTAATGATGGATATCAGTGTGTTTACACGCACGAGAAAGGTGTGTGTGTGTGTGTGTGTGTGTGTGTGTGTGTGTGTGGTGTGTGTGTGTGTGTGTGTGTGTGTGTGTGTGTGTGTACTCTGCTGCGCCGGACCTTGTTGGGTTTTATTGACGTTTGAGTGACACTGAGAGCTGTGCTTTAGAAACTATGTTTATTTTTTTGAGGGCATTGTAAAGGTCGAACGTTATGAGGCCGTCTGGGTATTGTTCTGACTTTCTACCCCCCCTTCCTTCCCCACGCCCACAACCCTGTACCTCCCCATTCTACCCCTCGTCTCTGTCTGTCTCTCTCTCTCAACCATCCCTCTTCCAACCTCGCACACTGGCTCCAGTAATCCCCTCAAAATATTAATAAAAAATGTCTGGCAACAAATCAGCCGAAAGCAGACAAGAAAACAACTTTACAGTAACCGTAAACAACGATCTCAAAAGTGACAATGTTCCTCCGCTAGCAGCTGGGAAACTTATATCATACAACACTCGCGTGCAGCCAGCACGAGGCCTGGTCTCAGACCGGGTCGCGGGGGGCGTTGACCCCCGAAACCCTCTCCAGGTATACCATACCGACTCTACAACGGCTCTGTCAAGCTCGATACAGCTTGTCAAAGCTCCTGGAGAGCGTAACGTTGGCACGATAAAATATCGCGTTAGCTGCACACGTATAAATTTACCTAACATATTGTGGATAATTCCACTAACACTATTACAGTAGATGATTGTGTTAATGATGGCAGTGACGTGTGTTCACTGGCACCTCAGTAAATTCCCCATCATTTTCTTTATGGTATACATCCCCAGCTTCCCCTTCCTCGTTCTCAAGCTTCGCTAACCTTGTTCAGAATGGTATAAAATACCCAAAGTTGAAGCTTAAGACACTTGTGCAACAGTTGGGTATCTTTATTGATGAAACGTTTCGCCTACACAGTAGGCTTCTTCAGTCAAATACAAAGGGAGAAGTAGTAATGAAATAAAGATGATGCAATCAGTCCATCAACTTTGAAGAAAAAATATTTTTCTTCAAGGTTGATGGTTTGATTGATGGTTTTATTACATCAACTGTTGCACATGTGTCTTAATCACATGTGTCTTAATCTTGACTATCCTTCCCTCAAACTCCTAGATAACATACGATCGTTGTAACCTAGACAGAAACAGATAGTGCTTTTTTCAACAGCTGCCCTTCCAGGGAGGTTCCTTGACGCTGGTGAGGGGCTCTTGATCTAGGGAATTGGATCTGTGCTCCAGTTCTCTGAATTAAGCTTGAATGCCTTCCATCCCCCCCACTCCACAGGCACTGTATAATCCCTACGGGCTTAGCGCTCACCATGATAATAATAACAATTTTCAACAGAAAGTCACAATGTGGACTCTAAAAGTCCTCTGCTGACTTTTCCCTTGTACTCTCCTGTATAAGAAATAAAAATTACAGTATTTTCCGGCATATAAGACGCATGACAAAAGTATCGTAATGATAAATCAGGAATCATACTCAAGGGTTAATTACCCTCTTAATAAGCCTATCCTTGACCCTGACCTTGAGCATATAAGGCGCAGCCTGATTTTTCCAAGACTTCTTGTGGTAAAAAAGGCGCGTCTTATATGCCGGAAAATAACGGTACCAAGGAACCCAGAGGACCGAACTACTTACTATGTAATTCTGTAGACAGAAAATTATTAGACCTAGCAAACGCCAACGAGTAGGAAAAAATTCCTCGCTTGACAAAGCTCCTGGAGAGCGAAACGTTGCCACAATAAAATCTCACATTAGTTTCATTTGTGTCCTTTTACTTAACATATTGTCGGTAATTCTACCAATATTAATACATATATCATTGATGTCAGCTAGGCCTGTATACCTTGTACATGTACTTGTAGAAATAAAGATTATTTTTATATTTAAAAAAATCAAAGCAAAAGTCCATAAAAATAAATATTATTTTTTTTAATATTTCATATTTATTAAAAAAAATACGTGAAACATTAAAAAACTGAGAAAAATATGCTAAAGTGGTCACATAAATTCTAAGTAGAGAAATGACAGTGACCTACTAGCATCAGTGACGTCAGTAACACTACATCTAAGGTTTCTTAGAAATGCTAGACATTAACAGATCCACATAGCTAGACATTTAAATATTAGCCCAGAATCATAGAAGAATCTAGATATAAGATTAAAACTGTATTCATTAGCGATTATAATCAACAAGTCACATTAGGAAGGCAAAGTAACAGCGACACTGCAAACTAGCTAATGTTATTCCATCCATCTAGAGAACAGCTGATAGTCCCAGAGCAAGTTAGAAATAGAGAGAGAGAGTCCTTACCAGCTGAAAGCGTCGTTGCAGACTTAAGTCTTCTTCTACCTTCTGTTTTTCCCATGTACTCTCATGTACTCACATGTACTCACATTTACTCTAATGTACTCACATTTATTCCCATGTATTCCCATGTAGTCTCATGTACTCCCATGTAGTCTCATGTACTCCCATGTAGTCTCATGTACTCCCATGTAGTCTCATGTACTCCCATGTACTCTCATGTACTCCCATGTACTCTCATGTACTCTCATGTACTCCCAACCCTCCTCTATGGTGTTCGGTTCACCAGGGCTGTCATCGACAACCAATACTGTTAGTGAATATCTATGCAATAATTGACAAGGTATAAATATTTGACTGCGCCTGGCTTGCCGGTGTCCCCTCGGTGACCTGTTGTAGGTTGTGAGGTCAGAGGTCACTTACCCGGTGTCCCCACGGTGACCTGTTGTAGGTTGTGAGGTCAGAGGTCACTTGCCCGGTGTTCCGTCGGTGACCTGTAAGTTGTGAGGTCAGAGGCCACTTGCCCAGTGTCCCCTCGGTGACCTGTTGTATCCTGAGGTCAGAGGTCATTTGGCCAGCGAGAGAGAGAGAGAGAGATGTATGCCTCTTATAAGGTGTATATACACTGAGAATTCACCTCAATCCTTATTTTAAGGTATTAAAGTGTTCTTGACTGGCGGTGAACAGGTGAAATGCAGCCTTAATGACCCTCGTGTCGTCGACGGACTTCAAACCCCTTCATTAGCCAACCAACCACCTCTTGATATGTCACAGCTGGGATATTAGAGGCCAAAGGTCACATCGTCAGCGGCTGGTGGATGTGTTGGTGTAGCATAGATCAGCTTTAGGCACTGAACTGTCTCATATTTCATGGGGCTGACTCAGGTCCATTGCTTCAACATCCATTTCCTCGTCAAGTCGTGATGAGAAGAGCAGTGTAATGGGATATATATATATATATATATATATATATATATATATATATATATATATATATATATATATATATATATATATATATATATATATATATATATATAACAGTTGCTTATTGGTGCTATGTAGTTATTTGTGGCTAGGTGAAAACATTTGTATTAGTATTAGTAGTGTTAGCAGTAAAAGTCGTAGTAGTAGTAATAGTAGTAGTTATAATGTTATTAGTAATATAAGAGGTTATAGTGTTAATAGTAATAGTAGTAATCGTAGTAGTAATAAAGTAGCAGTAACAGTAGTAGTAGTAGTAACACTAGGTATATCTGATGGGTTACCTTTACCTTTCTCCAAGGTTTTTCGTTTATAACTAGAGAATGTCTCATCCGATCTACTTCAAATTTAATACGCGGGCAACGTATAACTAAGGAAAGGATCATACAACCATTATAATGAGCATGTGCACCTTTTATCAATTTCATGCAGCGATTCCTTATTTTCGTTTCTGTGGGATAACTCTAAAACGCCTCTTCTGCTCGGCTTGAACCTTGAGAATGCATCTTCTGGTCGGCTTCAAATTTTTCCAAATATTTTTTTTCCTTATGAAGCTTTTCCTTGATTTTCGATAGTACAAGTATTAATTTGTCATTTTTTATTAAACAAATTGGTTTCTGAGTAATGGCTCTAGAAAGACGCTTCTGATCGGGTTCAAACCTTGATCGCTGCTGTGGCTTGCTCAGAGAAAGATTTAGATTATTTTTGGGGCCACAACTGGTAATATTGAGGGGCCACAACTGGTAATCTTGAAGGATCACAATTGGTAATCTTGAGGGGCCACAACTGGTAATTTTGAAGGACCACAACTGGTAACCATGAGGGGGTCACAACTGGTAATCAGGTGAGGTGAAGCAGGAGGAGGCGGGGTCATAGTGGTACCATCCACTAGTCGAAGTAGGTCTTCGTCCAAAGGTTGGACAAGTGTTGAAGAATTCGTTTGTATCAAGATCCCAAGATGTTGCTGTGTCAGACAGGATGTAGATGAATGGTTCAGAGAACCGACAAGTTATAAATTAGACACCTCTACGGCCCTGTGCTGTACTTCCTACAAGATTGATGGACTGAACACATCGACTCCAGGCCGAGGGACTGATTACCTCAAACTCCTCCTCTATTTACACCTTTCTGCTTTGTATTGGACTGATGAAGCCACTGTGCGGCGAAACGTTTCCTCAATAAAGATACCCAAGTGTTGCATATGTGTCTAATTTATAACTTGTCGGTTCTCTGAACCATTCATCTACAACTGGTAATCATGAGAGCCACAACTGGTAATCTTGAGGGGCCACAACTGGTAATCTTAAGCTGCACAACTGGTAATCTTGAAGGACCACACTTGGTAATCGTAAGCTCCTAAACTGATAATCTTGAGGAACCACAACTGGCAATCTTGAGGGGCCACAACTGGTAATCTTGAAGGTCTACAACTGGTAATCATGAGGGCCACAACTGGTAATCTTGAGGGGGCCACAATTGGTAATCATGAGGGCAACAACTGGTAATCTTGAGGGGCCACAATTGGTAATCATGAGGGCCACAACTGGCAATTTTGAGAGGCCACAACTGGTAATCATGAGGGCCACAACTGGTAATCTTAAGGGGCCACAACTGGTAATCTTGAGGGGCCACAACTGGTAAGGGTTGGGACAGTAGTAAGGGAGGTGAGGGACAGTTGTAAAGGTAGGGGATAGTAGTAAAGGTAGGGGATTGTAGTGAGGGAGGGTAGTAGTATGGGAGCGGGGTAGTAGTAAGGGAGGGAGGGTAGTAGTAAGAGAGGGAGGGTAGTAGTAAGAGAGGGAGGGTAGTAGTAAGGGAGGGAGGGTAGTATTATGGGAGCGGGGTAGTAGTAAGGGAGCGGGGTAGTAGTAAGGGAGGGAGAGTAGTAGTAAGGGAGGGAGGGTAGTAGTAAGGGAGCGGGGTAGTAGTAAGGGAGGGAGGGTAGTAGTAAGGGAGGGAGGGTAGTAGTAAGGGAGGGAAGGTAGTAGTAAGGGAGGGAGGATAGTAGTAAGGGAGGGAGGGTAGTAGTAAGGGAGATAGGGTAGTAGTAAGGGAGGGAGGGTAGTAGTAAGTGAGGGAGGGTATTAGTATGGGAGGGAGGGTAGTAGTAAGGGAGGGAGGGTTGTAGTAAGGGAGAGGGATTTTTTATTTTGGTGCTGATTTATTTGTTGTGACATAACTGGACAGTCTACACGATAGTTATACAGTGAGAACAAAAGCTACCTTTGTTTCCCTGTCATATTCCATTACGAAGAATGGCTCACCCTGTCATATTCCATCACGAAGAATGGCTCAGCCTGTCATATTCCATCACGAAGAATGGCTCACCCTGTCATATTCCATCACGAAGAATGGCTCACCCTGTCATATTCCATCACGAAGAATGGCTCACCCTGTCATATTCCATCACGAAGAATGGCTCACCCTGTCATATTCCATCACGAAAATGGCTCACCCTGTCATATTCCATCACTTAGGAGGGTTTTTTCCCTAGAGAATAAAAAGGTACAATACCGTGACTGAAACAATACACAACCGCACAAAGAAGAGACTTATGGATACGTTTCGGTCGGACTTGGACCATTAACTAGTCACTAGTTAATGGTCCAAGTCGGACCGAAACGTTGTCATAAGTTTCATTTTCTTATGTGAGGGTTGTTTATGTTTAGTTTCCCCTGCCAAATTCCATCGCACAGAGTGAATTCCATACAGAGTATTGAAATCTGTTAGAATGAGATCGGAGACTTCAGTATTGTCATCCTGAGCCTAAGGGACTTCAGCAGAACAATGAGTAGATCGTTAAGTTTTTCCAGCAAGGGTTCATCAGCTACGGCAGCTTCAAAGGTCTCCTTCCAGCAGAGCTGGAATTGGAAAAACAAACACAAATTGCAGTGTAATGCGATGCTTTATTGAGTACGTTTCGCCCACACAGTTGCCTTTATCAAGTCACAAACAGATCTACCTGGGTATATATAGGGTGGAGAGTATATGTAGGGTATAGAGTCAAGTGAAGAATGTTGGGTAGGCTGGATTTGAGACGGATCTACAAGGGACCTCCGAGGATAGTTGGTAAATTAGACACATATGCAACACTTGGGTATCTTTATTGAGGAAACGTTTCGCCACACAGTGGCGAAATACAGGGATTTCTTCGCTTGCCTATTCCTTGGGCACGACCTACTTCCACATTGGACAAATGTGACACCTCCTACAACTGCTGCACCTCTCCTGTCTACAGTATATAAGCTTCCTCTACGCTAATATGTTGTATTCTATTCAAGATTGATGGACTGACAACATCGACTCAAGATTGAGGGACTGACCACCTCATACTCTTCCTGTTCTTCACGATTCTCCTTTGTATTGGACTGATGAAGACACTGTGGGAAACGTTTCCTCAATAAAGATTGCAATCGTTGCAATTATTATTATAATCAAATAGAAGCGCTAAACCACAGGGGTTATACAGCGCTGCAGGTTATTGTAGGATGCAGGGAGAGTGGGTTGTAAGAGGAGATGGACGATTAGTAGGGTATGGAGTGCAAGATGACGGTGGATAGTTCAGGGGAGGAGGTAGCAAGAGATCGAGGTAGAAGGGACTGAGGAGGTGCTAGAGGTATAATCTTCAGAGTTTGTGTAGTAAGTCAGTTTCTGTTAAAAGTCAATGAGAGAGTCAGGATTAAAGGAGGGCCATCTGCAAGAAGGGAAGGTAAAGAAAGGGCCGCAGAGCGAAGACGTCGTTGGAGTAAATTCTGCGTGCTCGTTGATAGAGTGGGCAGTCCAACAGGATATGTCGAACAGACACTGGAACCTGACAATGCTCACAGAGAGGGCAGGGAGCCTCTCCATGAGATACCCGTGAGTAAGACGAGTGTGGCCGATGCGAAGACGGGAGAGTGTAGTCTCCCAACCTCGACATTGGTGACAAGAAGAAGGCCAGAAACCTATAACCGGTTTAATAGAATGAAGTTTGTTATTCAGCAGGTCAGACCAGCGTTGTTGCCAACGGGTGCGAAGGTGGGTAGCAATGACCGCAAAATAGTCCGTGAAAGGAACACCTCTATATGAAACTGGAAGGTCATGTACTGCTGACCGCGCAGCAGTGTCTGCCTGTTCATTGCCCTGTACGTCAACATGACCAGGGACCCAACAAAAGACAATATCTTTATGCTTGCTAAAGATACGGCGTAACAAAGGTGGATACGAAGAACTAGGGGGTGAGGTGTATCAATTTTACGGATAGCCTGTAAAGCACTAAGGAGTCTGAAACGACCACAAATGGTGATACAGGCATAGATGCAATACGGATAAGTGCCACAAGAATGGCATACAATTCAGCCGTAAATATGCTAGCCGAGGGTAACAGATGCCCTCGTACGACGCTGTCCGGAAACACTGCTGCGAATCCGACGCCGTCAGATGACTTTGAACCATCGGTGTATACTGCGATGGCATGGGAATGAGAACGGAAATGGTCTAGAAAGAAAGAGCGAGAAGCCGCCGTAGGCAGTTGGGCTTTCGCGCAAGGTAGAGAATAGAACAGACACGGACAGCAGGAACTTCCCAAGGGGGTAGAGGAAAGGGTGAAGCCACATGAACATATAAAGGCGGAAGCTGAAGGGAAGACAAGAGTGAATGCAGACGAAGAAAAGGGACGAAGTAAACAGGGCGACGAACAAATAACGAGCGTCTACTAACATCTGTGACAATCCTATACATGGAAGGATTGCGG
>WNWK01004908.1:0-2500 GCA_009830355.1 Cherax destructor
CATCCAGGACCATATCATAGTGGTCCAGTAGTTGTGAGGCAGGAGCGACCATCCAAGACCATGTCATAGTGGTCCAGTAGTTGTGAGAGGCAGGAGTGACCATCCAAGACCATGTCATAGTGGTCCAGTAGTTGAGAGAGGCAGGAGCAACCATCCAAGAGCATGTTATAGTGGTCCAGTAGTTGTGAGAGGCAGGAGCAACCATCCAAGACCATATCATAGTGGTCCAGTAGTTGTGAGAGGCAGGAGCAACCATCCAAGACCATATCATAGTGGTCCAGTAGTTGTGAGAGGCAGGCAGGCAGCTCTAAACCCATGCTGCCCTGGGTTGTGCAGGTGTTGGGTATCCAATTGGTTGGTGATGTTGCTTCTTAGAACCCTTCAAAGACTTTATGATGTGGGATGTTAGTGTTGTCGGTCTATAATTCTTTGCTATTGTTTTGCTGCCACCTTAGTGGAGTGGGGCTATATGTGATGTTGTTAGAGACTGTGTGATGATCCCTCTGACTAGGCTCCCTCTCCATAGCATACATAAGGCAGGTGAAAGGTGTTTGTTGCAGTTCTTGGTGAACACAGAGTTCCACGACTCAGGGTCTTTGGCAGAGTGCATGGCTATATTGGCAATGGCTTTTTCAGAGTCCAGTTGTGTTAGTGTTATTTCAGAAAATCTGGAAATATTAACCAAATTTTGAATGTCGGTCATAAAAAATCATTGAGCTTGTTGACTCTTAGTCTGGTTAACGTCCAGTAAACACAGTTACACTGAGACGTCAGTGTATCATTAATTTCTTTGCTGTCATCAGGCCCAATACTTCATGTGTTTTTTTTGCCTTGTTTTTGGTATATGGGAAGAAATATTTAATATGGCTTTACGTTGTTACTGTGTTTCCTGGATCCCGTATGGTTCATTTAACTTAAGTTCAGTATTTTGTATTTCCCCAGCCAGTGCCTCCTTCTGTATTCTGGATAGACTGGCTCCATGGAGAAGCTTTGGGATATTTTACCTTCGCTGTAGAAAGAACGTCTCTCTCTCTCTAGTTTACATCTTCTCTTCTGTTTTCTTAGGGAGAAGTCTTGAACACACTCCAGCTGCCACACAATTGATCCTTTCTAGTCACTTGTTGTGATCCTGTTGTTTAAGACATTTTCCCAGCGTGTTTCATTAAAGACATGGTTAATTTGATCCCACAGGAAGTTCTTATTATTGAAGTTGGTAAAGGCAGCTTTATAACGGGTCTTATTCTGCAGGTCACAACCAATGTGTATATAACTCTGAACATCGATTATAATTGTGACCTGAATTAACTGTCTTTAATACAGTTATATTTCGTACCAGGTCGTTATTATTAGTGAAAATAAAGTCAGGTGTGTTTACCACTCTTGTTGACTACACTATCAGTTGGTTAAAGGGGAATTTATAACAGAGATTCAAGAGCTTATTTAAGTGAGAGTTTTATCAGGACTACCGCTGCTCCCTGGCGTTATCCCTGAGGTAAGTGTGGCAGGGTGTGGCCCTAGTGTTGTCACCCTGGGGTAAGTGTAATGTGGCAGGGTGTGGCCCTAGTGTTGTCACCCTGTGGTAAGTATAATGTGGCAGGGTGTGGCACTAGTGTTGTCACCCTGGGGTAAGTATAATGTGGCAGAGTGTGGCACTAGTGTTGTCTCCCTGGGGTAAGTATAATGTGGCAGGGTGTGGCACTAGTGTTGTCACCCTGGGGTAAGTATAATGTGGCAGGGTGTGGCACTAGTGTTGTCACCCTGGGGTAAGTATAATGTGGCAGGGTGTGGCACTAGTGTTGTCACCCTGGGGTAAGTATAATGTGGCAGGGTGTGGCACTAGTGTTGTCACTCTGGGGTAAGTATAATGTGGCAGAGTGTGGCACTAGTTTTGTCACCCTGGGGTAAGTATAATGTGGCAGAGTGTGGCACTAGTGTTGTCACCCTGGGGTAAGTATAATGTGGCAGGGTGTGGCACTAGTGTTGTCACCCTGGGTAAGTATAATGTGGCAGAGTGTGGCACTAGTGTTGTCACCCTGGGTAAGTATAATGTGGCAGAGTGTGGCACTAGTGTTGTCACCCTGGGGTAAGTGTAATGTGGCAGGGTGTGGCCTAGTGTTGTCACCCTGGGGTAAGTATAATGTGGCAGAGTGTGGCACTAGTGTTGTCACCCTGGGGTAAGTATAATGTGGCAGAGTGTGGCACTAGTGTTGTCACCCTGGGGTAAGTATAATGTGGCAGAGTGTGGCACTAGTGTTGTCAGCCTGGGGTAAGTGTAATGTGGCAGAGTGTGGCACTAGTGTTGTCACCCTGGGGTAAGTATAATGTGGCAGAGTGTGGCACTAGTGTTGTCACCCTGGGGTAAGTATAATGTGGCAGGGTGTGGCACTAGTGTTGTCACCCTGGGGTAAGTATAATGTGGCAGGGTGTGGCACTAGTGTTGTCACCCTGGGGTAAGTATAATGTGGCAGAGTGTGGCACTAGTGTTGTCACCCTGGGGTAA
>WNWK01004908.1:7500-15000 GCA_009830355.1 Cherax destructor
ATTAGACTCTGTTGGGTAGAGTATGAATTCGTTGGTGAGGCGAATCATACTTCTCTGAACTCTGTGTAACTCTGTTCACAGAGAATAGACTAGACAGTGATTTTTCGACTTTGTTCTGGGTTGTGTGTCACTTCGACACTCTTTGAAAACTCAAGGTCTCAAGCTATAGCTCTGGACCAACTTCGATAAGGCATCTGTGCACCGCCACAGTTTGGGATTGTTTATGCTGAACCTAGTTTCAGTAGAAAGGGAGTTTTATGACTGTTTTGGAGGATCTACTGATGGTCCCCAGTTAGGGTCGAGTTTCTATCTCCTTGTTCCTGATGCTGTGTTGCTGTTGCCTGTTATAGTGCTGTTCTGCGAAGTGGTCATTTTACTAGACAATCAAGCTGTTCAGATTGTCAGTTTAGTACAGCTAGCTTATGAGAAGTTGTTCTGTCGTACACTGGTTGAGTCGAGTCATAGTTACCGGGAGCACACTCGTACACACATTTATTATTATTTGTATATATTATTGTTATTACTGACATTGTACCTGATGGTACCTCTGAGTCATTTATATATATGTGCCCTCAGCACAGACTTATTGTATATGAGAGCAGTGTAGGAGCTACCCTCCTAAGTATCCTAATTGATATCTTAATATCTTTATATTTGATTTACTACGCTACCCTAGATATTTTCACTTTGTTAATAAATCTTTTAAATCATTTACTTTGGTTAGTACCCTATCAGTTGGAATCCCCTTAATCTATATAATATGTCGGATAACTGAACCAGGATACTGACTTTGTTGCAAAAGCCCAGTAACAGGCTGGATGCTAGAAGTGCTTTCCTTTCTAGTGTTCACTGGAGATATCTATTGTTAATAGATATCGTGTCATTTTGTAACAAATGGATCAAGAAATCCGGACAGGCCCCCATTTGTTAATGTATATTTCAATTTTCTATAGTTTTATATTGCGAATATTCTCGATTATAGCTAAATCGTTAATATTTGGCTTTATATTATTATTAGACTATTATTTAACAGCTATATATATTAGGTAGGATGTAATATTTTATGTTGTGCTCGAGTGTGTAGTAACTGCCTTGGTGTTGGCAAACGACTGTTACGCGGCCGGCGTCTTGTTGCGGGGAGGAGTCAGTCTCTGGACACACCTGAGCTGGGTGGTTGTTCCTCTTTGATCTCTCTCTCTGGCCTGCTGCCCTCGTCGAGTCAACTCCTCACTCTTGTTGTTCTCGACATTAGACTCTGTTGGGTAGAGTATGTATTTGTTGGTGAGGCGAATCATACTTCTCAGAACTCTGTGTAACTCTGTTCACAGAGAATAGACTAGACAGTGATTATTCGACTTTGTTCTGGGTTGTGTGTCACTTTGACACTCTTTGATAACTCAGGTCTCAAGCTCTAGCTCAGGACCTACTTCGATAAGGCATCTGTGCACCGCCACAGTTTGGGATTGTTTATGCTGAACCTAGTTTCAGTAGTAAGGGAGTTTTGGGACTGTTTTGGAGGATCTACTGATGGTCCCCAGTTAGGGTCGTTTTTCTATCTCCTTGTTCCTGATGCTGTGTTGCTGTTGCCTGTTATAGTGCTGTTCTGCGAAGTGGTCATTTTACTAGACAATCAAGCTGTTCTGGTTGTCAATTTGTTAGTACAGCTAGCTTATGAGAAGTTGTTCTGTCGTACACTGGTTGAGTCGAGTCATGTTCCGGAGCACACTCGTACACATATTATTATTTGTATATATTATTGTTATTACTGACATTGTACCTGTCGGTACTTCTCAGTCATTTATATATATGTGCCATCAAAACAGACTTATAGTATATGAGAGCAGTGTAGGAGCTACCCTCCTAATTATCCTAATTGATATCTTAATATCTTTATATTTGCTTTACTTTGCCACCCTAGATTTTCTCACTTTGTTAATAAATCTTTTAAATCATTTACTTTGGTTAGTATCCTATCAGTTGCAATCCCCTTAATCTATATAATATTCGGATAACTGAACCAGGATACTGACTGTCGGAAGTACTGACAGTACCATCAGACTGTCGGAAGTACTGACAGTACCATCAGACTGTCGGAAGTACTGACAGTACCATCAGACTGTCAGAAGTACTGACAGTACCATCAGACTGTCGGAAGTACTGACAGTACCATCAGACTGTCAGTATGCGACAGTATCATCAGACTGTCAGAAGTACTGACGTACCATCAGACAAGGAAGTACTACGTAGTTTCCATCGAGACTGTCAAGTGCCACAGGTACACTTCAGTGTCAGGAAGTACACTGACAGTTACCATCAGGGAAATGTAAGGAAGTGTCCACAATGTGTACTACTGGTACAAGTGTTCCACAAGGAAGTGTACTACTTGTACAAGTGTTCCACAAGGAAGTGTACTACTGGTACAAGTGTTCCACAAGGAAGTGTACTACTGGTACAAGTGTTCCACAAGGAAGTGTACTACTGGTACAAGTGTTCCACAAGGAAGTGTACTACTGGTTCAAGTGTTCCACAAGAAAGTGTACTACTGGTACAAGTGTTCCATAAGAAAGTGTACTACTGGTTCAAGTGTTCCACAGGTAAGTGTACTACTGGTACAAGTGTTCCACAAGAAAGTGTACTACTGGTACAAGTGTTCCATAAGAAAGTGTACTACTGGTACAAGTGTTCCACAGGTAAGTGTACTACTGGTACAAGTGTTCCACAGGGAAGTTTACTACTTGTACAAGTGTTCCACAAGGAAGTGTACTACTTGTACAAGTGTTCCACAAGGAAGTGTGCTGGGACCATTGTTATTGAATGTCTTGTTCAATAACCTTCTTCATGTCATCCCAGAATCCCATGCATATGCAGACGACTGTACTCTGACATTTACTTATACAAGAGAAGAAATGCCAGCTGCTCTAAGCTACATCAATCATCTGCTCAGCTAATGCGTCTAAGCTACATCAATCACCAGCTGCTCTAAGCTACATCAATCACCAGCTGCTCTAAGCTACATCAATCACCAGCTGCTCTAAGTTACATCAATCACCAGCTGCTCTAAGCTACATCAATCACCAGCTGCTCTAAGCTACATCAATCACCAGCTGCTCTAAGCTACATCAATCACCAACTGCTCTAAGTTACATCAATCACCAGCTGCTCTAAGCTACATCAATCACCAGCTGCTCTAAGCTACATCAATCACCAGCTGCTCTAAGCTACATCAATCACCAACTGCTCTAAGATACATCAATCACCAGCTGCTCTAAGCTACATCAATCACTAGCTGCTCTAAGCTGCATCAATCACCAGCTGCTCTAAGCTACATCAATCACCAGCTGCTCTAAGCTGCATCAATCACCAGCTGCTCTAAGCTACATCAATCACCAGCTGCTCTAAGCTACATCAATCACCAGCTGCTCTAAGCTACATCAATCACCAGCTGCTCTAAGTTACATCAATCACCAGCTGCTCTAAGCTACATCAATCACCAACTGATCTAAGCTACATCAATCACCAACTGATCTAAGCTACATCAATCACCAACTGCTCTAAGCTACATCAATCACCAGCTGCTCTAAGCTACATCAATCACCAACTGCTCTAAGTTACATCAATCACCAGCTGCTCTAAGCTACATCAATCACCAGCTGCTCTAAGCTACATCAATCACCAGCTGCTCTAAGTTACATCAATCACCAGCTGCTCTAAGTACATCAATCACCAACTGATCTAAGCTACATCAATCACCAACTGATCTAAGCTACATCAATCACCAACTGCTCTAAGCTACATCAATCACCAGCTGCTCTAAGCTACATCAATCACCAACTGCTCTAAGTTACATCAATCACCAGCTGCTCTAAGCTACATCAATCACCAGCTGCTCTAAGCTACATCAATCATCAGTTGGAACAGTGGTAACAATGGTAGACTATGTGTCATAATGGTACCTAGTGGTGGTCAGTCTCTCACCCTACATGCTGAGGGACTGACCACCTCAAATACTTTTCTGAATTTGACTGAAGATATTCCTTACCATGATCTACCTCTCAAATACCTTAGACTTACCAATAGACTTATTGGTCTGTAATTGAAAGCTAAGGACCTGTCACCTGCTTAGTAGATAGGTATCACACCGGCCATTTTCCACTTATATGGCACTATGCACGAGCCCTGGTCACAGACCGGGCCGCGGGGGCGTTGACCCCCGAAACTGTCTCCAGGTATCCCTCTCCAGGTAACCCTCTCCAGGTATCCCTCTCCAGGTATCCCTCACCACGTATCCCTCTCCAGATATCCTTCCCCAGGTATCCCTCTACAGGTATCCCTCCCCAGGTATCCCTCACCAGGTATCCCTCACCAGGTATCCCTCCCCATGTATCCCTCTCCAGGTGACCAGGTAACCCTCTCCAGGTATCCCTCTCCAGGTGACCCTCTCCAGGTATCCCTCTCCAGGTGACCCTCTCCAGGTATCCCTCTCCAGGTCACCCTCTTCAGGTGACCCTCTCCAGGTAACCCTCTGCAGGTATCCCTCTCCAAGTACGCCCGTGTGCCAGGGATATATTAGGTTTCAATCAATCTACTGGATCACCAGTCACTGTGATCCTCTACCTGTCTTACTGTCCTTCGCCTCTACATCATCTTCTAATTGCTGAAATTTCTCCACTATCTTCGTAAAAACTGAGAGAAAATAACCTAACCTTGTGGAACTATTCTAGATAGAGAGAGATAAAGAGAGAGAGAGAGAGAGAGAGAGATAAAGAGAGAGAGAGAGAGAGAGATAGAGAGAGGGGGCCAGCAGCAGATGGGAGGGTCAACATGGTTGCAACTTGACCTGCCTTGAAGATTTGTCTCAGAGACCAACTATCACCACTATTACTATCACCATCACTATCACCATCACTATCACCATCACTATCACCATCACTATCACCATCACTATCACCATCACTATCACCATCACTATCACCAATATCACTATCACCACCATCACTATCACCACCATCACTATCACCAATATCACTATCACCAATATCACTATCACTACCATCACTATCACCACCATTACTATCACCACCATCACTGTCATCACTATCACTATCACCACCATCACTATCACCACCATCGCTATCACCAATATTACTATCACCATCACCACCATCACTGTCACCATCACTATCACTATCACCATCACTATCACCATCACCACCATCACTATCACCATCACCACCATCACTATCACCAATATTACTATCACCATCACCACCATCACTATCACAATCACTATCACCATCACTATCACCATCACCACCATCACCACCATACTACCACCATCACCACCATTACTACCACCATCACCACCATCACTATCACTATCACCACCATCACTATCACCATCACCATCACCACCATCACTATCACCACCATCACTATCATCATCACCACCATCACTATCACCATCACTATCACTACCATCACTATCACCACCATCACCATCACTATCACCACTATTACTATCACTATCACCACCACCACTATCATCATCACCACTATCACTATCACCATCACCACCATCACCACCATCACTATCACTATCACCACCATCACTATCACCACTATTACTATCACCATCACCATCACTATCACCATCACTATCACCATCACACTATCACCACTATCACCATCACTATCACCATCACTATCACCATCACTATCACCATCACTATCACCATCACCACTATTACTATCACTATCACTATCACCACCATCACTATCACCACCATCACAATCACCATCACTATCACCACTATTACCATCACTATCACCATCACTATCACCATCACCACTATTACCATCACTATCACCATCACCACCATCACTATCACCACCATCACTATCACCACCATCACTATCACCACTATTACTATCCCCATCACCATCACTATCACCATCACTACCATCACTACTATTAATATCACTATCACCATCACCACCATCACTATCACCACCATCACAATCACCATCACCACATCACTATCACCAATATTACTATCACCATCACCTTCACTATCACCAATATTACTATCACCATCACCATCACTATCACCATCACCACAAAATAGTTCTTAGTAAATACAGAGTAAGAATTTTATTATTATTATTATTATTATTATTATTATTATTATTATTATTATTATTATTATTATTATTATTATTATTAAATATTTCTTGTGATGCTTTTTAGAGGACATCGTACGTCTGGCAGGTGAGTGAGGGAAGGTAAGAGCTTTCTTCCTCTTCCTTCTCTCTCTTCTCTCTCTCTCTCTCCATGTTTATTACTTTACTTTATTTACACTAGATTTTTACCTCTCATCATCATCTCATTTAAAGTTGGAGTATAAGTGCTATGTTCTATATAGGTTACAGTTAATGATTCTCTCTGTCCGTCTTGTGGTGTATAACTGCTCTTCATCTGTCCGTCTTTGTGTAGTAACGTTTTCACTGTCCGTCTTTTGTAGAAGCTGTTTTACTGTCCGTCTGTGGTTAGTAACGTTGCTGCTGTGAGACTGTCCGTCTTGTGGTGTAGTAACTGTCTTCTCACTGTCCGTCTTGTGGTGTAGTAACTGTCTTCTCACTGTCCGTCTTGTGGTGTAGTAACTGTCTTCTCACTGTCCGTCTTGTGGTGTAGTAACTGTCTTCTCACTGTCCGTCTTGTGGTGTAGTAACTGTCTTCTCACTGCCCGTCTTGTGGTGTAGTATTTGTCTTCTCACTGTCCGTCTTGTGGTGTAGTAACTGTCTTCTCAATGTCCGTCATGTGGTGTAGTAGCTGTCTTCTCACTGTCCGTCTTGTGGTGTAGTAGCTGTCTTCTCACTGTCCGTCTTGTGGTGTAGTAACTGTCTTCTCACTGTCCGTCTTGTGGTGTAGTATTTGTCTTCTCACTGTCCGTCTTGTGGTGTAGTAACTGTCTTCTCACTGTCCGTCATGTGGTGTAGTAGCTGTCTTCTCACTGTCCGTCTTGTGGTGTAGTAGCTGTCTTCACTGTCCGTCTTGTGGTGTAGTAACTGTCTTCTCACTGTCCGTCTTGTGGTGTAGTATTTGTCTTCTCACTGTCCGTCTTGTGGTGTAGTAACTGTCTTCTCACTGTCCGTCATGTGGTGTAGTAGCTGTCTTCTCACTGTCCGTCTTGTGGTGTAGTAGGTGTCTTCTCACTGTCCGTCATGTGGTGTAGTAACTGTCTTCTCACTGTCCGTCTTGTGGTGTAGTATTTGTCTTCTCACTGTCCGTCTTGTGGTGTAGTATTTGTCTTCTCACTGTCCGTCTTGTGGTGTAGTATTTGTCTTCTCACTGTCCGTCTTGTGGTGTAGTAGGTGTCTTCTCACTGTCCGTCTTGTGGTGTAGTAACTGTCTTCTCACTGTCCGTCTTGTGGTGTAGTAGCTGTCTTCTCACTGTCCGTCTTGTGGTGTAGTAGCTGTCTTCTTACTGTCCGTCTTGTGG
>WNWK01004908.1:20000-32500 GCA_009830355.1 Cherax destructor
TGTGTTATGTTGTGTATGTTGTGTGTTGTGTGTGTTCACACGCACGCCCTTACCTGGTTAATGGAAGACTTGAAGAATTCCATGGACTGCTCCAGAGCGTAGGTATCTGAGGAGCAGGTGTCGAGGATGAGGGCCCCTATGGTGATGTTGGCCAGAAGGACGGGGTCCTGGTTGATCATGTCCAGAGCATAGAGCATGGCCTCCATCCGTTGGATACCTTTCTCCTCTTTGATGGAGCCACACGGGTCGTCTACCCCACGCTCGTGCATGGGAAACATCCCGCCGAAGATCACATCTCCTGGGATGTCCACCATCTTAACTTTGTCCGCCTTGCCTGCCTGCGTCAGGTGGGTCAGGGATGCTACCTGCAGCAGTAGCAGCAGTAGGCTGCTGCCTCCTGCCTTCAGTAGGCTACTGCCTCCTGTCTTCAGAAGGCCGCGGCGTCCTTCCTTCAGAAGGCCGTGGCGTCCTGCCTTCAGAAGGCCGTGGCGTCCTGCCTTCAGTAAGCTGCTGCCTCCTGCCTTCAGTAGGCCGCTGCCTCCTGTCTTTAGAAGCAGGTAGGCCAGACAGGCAGCTACGACGGGCAGCATCCGACGGACGTACGTCAGGAGACAAGCGCTCCGACGACAGATGGAGTGAGGGGATGTCCCTCTACCCCCTGGGCTCCCCTTCCCCTGCTCTCCCAGGGGTCCTCCCAGGGGCCTTACCAGGGGTCCTACAAGGGGTCCTGGGGTAGTACTGCTTCCCCAGCCACCTGTAGTATCTCTAGTGTCTGGGGTCCCTCTGGGGGCCCCTAAGGGCCCATTGGTGGCCCCTGGGCCACATGGACCGTGGCTCAGAGGCCAGGCGGCAGCCGGTTCAGTGGTGGGCATGAGAGGTCTCCAGGTCTGGATGTGGCCAAGTTGGTCCACGTTCTTAGCCAGTTGTAGGGGGGGCGTAGCCCCCTGATGACCTCCGCCTCTGGGGACATACCCAGGGGACATACCCCAGGGGAGGGCCATATGACCCTGGCGGGGTGTGAGGGCCATACCGGTGCACCAGGAGCTACCAGTGGCCACTAAGTGTAGCCCTGTCAGGCAGGTGTGGCCACCTAGCTCACCATGGTGTGGCCCGGAGCCGGTCTCTGGACCACTGGACCCCACGGGTCCACTACATGGCTGTGGCCCCTGGCCCCCCTCGTCCTAGACCACTCACGTCGGGCCAGCAAAGGCCCGCCTCTCAGAGGGAGGATCGAGCCCACACGGGTTTACAGCTTCACATAAGCAAACAACTCGTGGGGAACAAACATAAACAATATCAACAACAAACACACCGACTGGGCCAGGTCTGGCGGGCCGCCTCCTGGTCCACAATGATCCACAGAGGGCCAAGCAAGGGGCCAGAGGCTAGAGCTCGACTTCTCTCACCTCTGTGGCCTCTACCAGGTTGCACCAGTTCATTGGCCAGGTCACACCAGTTCCTTGCCAGATCACATCAGGTCACACAGTTCCTTGGCCAGGTCACACAAGTTCCTTGGCCAGGTCACACCAGTTCCTTGGCCAGGTCAAATCAGATCACACCAGATCCTTGGCAGGTCACACCAGTTCCTTGGCCAGGTCACACCAGTTCCTTGACCAGGTCAAATCAGGTCACACCAGTTCCTTGACCAGGTCAAATCAGGTCACACCAGTTCCTTGACCAGGTCAAATCAGGTCACACCAGTTCCTTGGCTTGGTCACACCAGTTCCTTGAACAGGTCACACCAGTTATTTGGCCACGTCACACCAGTTCCTTGGCCAAGTCACACCAATTCCTTGGGCAGGTCACACCAGTTACTTGGCCAGGTCACACCAGTTACTTGGTCAGGTTAAACCAGTTCCTTTGCCAGGTCACATAAGATCACACCAGTTACTTGGCCAGGTCACACAAAGTCACACCAGTTCTTTGGAGAAGTCACACTAGTTCCTTGGCCAAGTCACACCAGTTCCTTGACAAAGTCACAGTAGGTCACATCAGTTCCTTGACCAGGCCACACCAGTTCCTTGACTAGGTCACACCAGTTCCTTGGTCAGGTCACACCAGTTACTTTGTCGGATTATACCAATTCCTCGGCCAGGACACACAAGGTTACAGCAGTTACTTGGCCAGGTGAAACCAGGTCACACCAGTTACATGACCAGGTTACACCAGTTCCTTGGTCAGATCATACCAGGTCACATCAGTTCCTTGACCAGGTCAAACCCGTTCCTTGGCCAGGTCACATCAGGTCACACCAATTTCTTGGCCAGGTCAAAGCAAGTCACACCAGCTTCTTGGCCAGTCGCAGCAGGTCACACTAGTTTCTTGACCAGGTCACACAAGTACCTTGGGCAGGTGAAACCAGTTCTTTGGCCAGGTCACACCAGTTACTTGGCCAGGTCACACCGGTTCCTTGATCAGGTCACACCAGTTCTTTGGCTAGGTCACACTAAATTCTTGACCAGGTCACACTAGTTTCTTGACCAGGTCACACCAGTTTCTTGACCAGGTCACACAATTCCTTGGTCAGGTTACACCGGTTCCTTGGCCAGGTCACACAAGTTCCTTGGCCAGGTCCCAGCAGTTCCTTAGCCAGGTCACAGCAGTTCCTTGGCCAGGTCACATCAGTTCCTTGGCAAGGTCACAAAAGTTCCTTACCAAGGTCACACTAGTTCCTTAGCCAGGTCACACCAGTTCCTTGGCCAGGTCACACTGGGTTACAGCAGTTCCTTGGCCAGGTCACAGCAGTTCCTTGGCCAGGTCACATCAGTTCCTTGGCAAGGTCACAAAAGTTCCTTACCAAGGTCACACCAGTTCCTTAGCCAGGTCACACCAGTTCCTTGGCCAGGTCACACTGGGTTACAGCAGTTCCTTGGCCAGGTCACAGCAGTTCCTTGGCCAGGTCACAGCAGTTCCTTGGCAAGGTCACATCAGTTCCTTGGCAAGGTCACAAAAGTTCCTTACCAAGGTCACACCAGTTCCTTAGCCAGGTCATACCAGTTCCTTGGCCAGGGGTCACACAAGGTCACACCAATTACTAAGCCAGGTCACAGCATTTCCTTGGCCAGGTCACATCAGGTCACGGACAAGAGGGTGGTGGCAGATGGCCCTGCCTGGCACTCTGGGTGCCACAGGTGCCACCAGAGGGGATAGCGCTGGAGCGCAGGATGCCGCCGCAGGGTGAGAGAGGCTGGCGGCTGCGGGCGCGAGGGGCGGCAAGCAGCTGCGGCAGCGGTGGTGGTAGCCGCTGTAATGGTTCAGCAGCTGAGCCGACCCCGCTGCCGCCCCCCGCTGCCACCCTCCGCTGCCGCCCCCCTCCGCCCCCTGCCGCGGACCTGCGCAGCCACCCAGCATGACCTCTCTACTGCGCCTCACCTCCAGTGTTGCACAACACACCTGCCAGAACAACAGTGTTGCAGATACACACCTGCCAGAACAACAGTGTTGCGCAACACACCTGCCAGAACAACAGTGTTGCGCACCACACCTGCCAGAACAACAGTGTTGCGCAACACACCTGCCAGAACAACAGTGTTGTGCAACACACCTGCTAGAACAACAGTGTTGCGCAACACACCTGCCAGAAAAACAGTGTTGCGCAACACACCTGCCAGAACAACAGTGTTTCGCAACACACCTGCCAGAACAACAGTGTTGCAGCAGCACACCTGCCAGAACAACAGTGTTGCGCAACACACCTGCCAGAACAACAGTGTTGCGCAACACACCTGCTAGAACAACAGTGTTGCGCAACACACCTGCCAGAACAACAGTGTTGCGCAACACACCTGCCAGAACAACAGTGTTGCGCAACACACCTGCCAGAACAACAGTGTTGCGCAACACACCTGCTAGAACAACAGTGTTGCGCAACACACCTGATATAACAACAGTGTTGCACAACACACCTGCCAGAACAACAGTGTTGCGCAACACCTGCCAGAACAACAGTGTTGCGCAACACACCTGCTAGAACAACAGTGTTGCGCAACACACCTGCCAGAACAACAGTGTTGCGCAACACACCTGCCAGAACAACAGTGTTGCTGCAACACACCTGCCAGAACAACAGTGTTGCGAACACACCTGCTAGAACAACAGTGTTGCGCAACACACCTGCCAGAACAACAGTGTTGCGCAACACACCTGCTAGAACAACAGTGTTGCGCAACACACCTGCCAGAACAACAGTGTTGCGCAACACACCTGCCAGAACAACAGTGTTGCGCAACACACCTGCCAGAACAACAGTGTTGCGCAACACACCTGCTAGAACAACAGTGTTGCGCAACACACCTGCCATAACAACAGTGTTGCACAACACACCTGCCAGAACAACAGTGTTGCGCAACACCTGCCAGAACAACAGTGTTGCGCAACACACCTGCTAGAACAACAGTGTTGCGCAACACACCTACCAGAAAAACAGTGTTGCGCAACACACCTCCCAGAACAACAGTGTTGTGCAACACACCTGCCAGAACAACAGTGTTGCACAACACACCTGCCAGAACAACAGTGTTGCACAACACACCTGCCAGAACAACAGTGTTGCGCAACACACCTGCCAGAACAACAGTGTTGCGCAACACACCTGCCAGAACAACAGTGTTGCCAACACACCTGCAGAACAACAGTGTTGCGCAACACACCTGCCAGAACAACAGTGTTGCGCAACACACAGAGAAGAAGAGGAGAGACAGAAGACATGCCAGAACAGAGAGGAGAAAAAGTAGGAGACAGACAGAGTAGAGAGAGAGACCTGCCATGAACAACAGTTTGCACAGACACACCTGTTGAACAACAGTTTGCAGAGACACACTGCCAGACAACAGTGTGGACATGAGAGACAACGTTACCACACAGCCACAGAAAACAGGTTACTCACACCTCAAGACGGACAGTAAGACAGTTTCACCACAAGACGGACAGAAAGACAGTTACTACACCGACAAGACGGACACGTGCCAGAAGACAGTTATCAACACACAAGACAGGAACAGTGAAAAGACAGTTACTACACCACATAGAACAGGACAGTGAAGACAGCACACCACAAGACGGGCAGTAGAAGACAGTTACTACACCACAAGAGAGAGTGAGAAGACAGTTACTACACCACAAGACGGACAGTGAGAAGACACCTGACTACACACAGAGACGGAGCAGTGAGAAGACAGCTACTACACCACAAGACGGGCAGTGAGAAGACAGTTACTACACCACAAGACGGGCAGTGAGAAGACACCTACTACACCACAAGACGGACAGTGAGAAGACACCTACTACACCACAAGACGGACAGTGAGAAGACACCTACTACACCACAAGACGGACAGTGAGAAGACACCTACTACACCACAAGACGGACAGCCAGCAGCAACTACACTCTGACTGTGACCTTCTCCAGAACATCACTACATCTGAGATTATATATTCCTAAGATGACTCGAGTTTGGAACATTGGCTTGTTATCCCTTGTTTTGAAGGTTCTCATTATCCATCTTATCATTTCCCTCGTAGTTGTGATAATGACATTGTTGTGATCCTTGAAGGTGAAATCCTCTGGTATTATCACTTCACTTGTCTTATTTTCCATTCTAGCTTTAAATTCCTTAAATTTTCCACAAGGGAGGAGCTGGAATTTGTGTTGAGTAAACATGATAGTCTTGTAGAGCGCACTGTAAGACCTGGTTACCTGCTGACCCGTGCAACAACCTGCACGTAGACAGCAACCACAGCACAACCGTCGTGCAACCCTGGCACAGCACAACCGTCGTGCAACCCTGGCACAGCACAACCGTCGTGCAAGTGAACCCTGGCACAGCACAACCGTCGTGCAAGTGAACCCTGGCACAGCACAACCGTCGTGCAAGGAACCCTGGCACAGCACAACCGTCGTGCAAGAACCCTGGCACAGCACAACCGTCGCAAGTGAACCTGGCACAGCACAACCTAGTGCAAGTGAACCTGGCACGCACAACCTGTGCAAGTGAACCCTGGCACAGCACAACCGTCGTGCAAGGAACCCTGGCACAGCACAACCTGTGCAAGTGAACCCTGGCACAGCACAACCGTCGTGCAAGTGAACCTGGCACAGCACAACCATAGTGCAAGTGAACCTGGCACAGCACAACCTGTGCAAGTGAACCTGGCACAGCACAACCATAGTGCAAGTGAACCCTGGCACAGCACAACCATAGTGCAAGTGAACCCTGGCACACACAACCTAGTGCAAGTGAACCTGGCACAGCACAACCATAGTGCAAGTGAACCCTGGCACAGCACAACCATAGTGCAAGTGAACCCTGGCACAGCACAACCTAGTGCAAGTGAACCTGGCAGCCAACCATAGTGCAAGTGAACCCTGGCACAGCACAACCGTAGTGCAAGTGAACCCTGGCACAACCATAGTGCAAGTGAACCCTGGCACAGCACAACATAGTGCAAGTGAACCCGACAGCACAAGCCTAAGTGAACCTGGCACAGCACAACCATAGTGCAAGTGAACCCTGGCACAGCACAACCGTCGTGCAAGTGAACCCTGGCACAGCACAACCATAGTGCAAGTGAACCCTGCAGCACAACCGCACAAGGAACCCTGGCCATACAATGTGCAAGTGAACCCTGGCACAGCACAACCATAGTGCAAGTGAACCCTGGCACAGCACAACCATAGTGCAAGTGAACCCTGGCACAGCACAACCATAGTGCAAGTGAACCTGGCACAGCACAACCGTGCAAGTGAACCTGGCACAGCACAACCGTCGTGCAAGTGAACCTGACAGCACAACCATAGTGCAAGTGAACCCTGGCACAGCACAACCGTAGTGCAAGTGAACCCTGGCACAGCACAACCATAGTGCAAGTGAACCCTGGCACAGCACAACCATAGTGCAAGTGAACCCTGGCACAGCACAACCATAGTGCAAGTGAACCCTGGCACAGCACAACCATAGTGCAAGTGAACCCTGGCACAGCACAACCATAGTGCAAGTGAACCCTGGCACAGCACAACCGTCGTGCAAGGAACCCTGCGCACACAACCTGTGCAAGTGAACCTGGCACAGCACAACCATAGTGCAAGTGAACCCTGGCACAGCACAACCATAGTGCAAGTGAACCCTGGCACAGCACAACCGTCGTGCAAGTGAACCCTGGCACAGCACAACCATAGTGCAAGTGAACCCTGGCACAGCACAACCATAGTGCAAGTGAACCCTGGCACAGCACAACCATAGTGCAAGTGAACCCTGGCACAGCACAACCGTCGTGCAAGAACCTGGCACACACAACCATAGTGCAAGAACCTCAGCACAACCTGTGCAAGTGAACCCTGGCACAGCACAACCATAGTGCAAGTGAACCCTGGCACAGCACAACCATAGTGCAAGTGAACCCTGGCACAGCACAACCATAGTGCAAGTGAACCCTGGCACAGCACAACCATAGTGCAAGTGAACCCTGGCACAGCACAACCTGTGCAAGTGAACCCTGGCACAGCACAACCATAGTGCAAGTGAACCCTGGCACAGCACAACCGTCAGTGCAAGTGAACCCTGCGCACACAGGCAGTGAACTGGCGCACAACCGTCGTGCAAGTGAACCCTGGCACAGCACAACCATAGTGCAAGTGAAGCCTGGCACAGCACAACCATAGTGCAAGTGAACCCTGCACAGCACAACCATAGTGCAAGTGAACCCTGGCACAGCACAACCGTCGTGCAAGTGAACCCTGGCACAGCACAACCATAGTGCAAGTGAACCCTGGCACAGCACAACCATAGTGCAAGTGAACCCTGGCACAGCACAACCATAGTGCAAGTGAACCCTGGCACAGCACAACCGTCGTGCAAGTGAACCCTGGCACAGCACAACCATAGTGCAAGTGAACCCTTGCACAGCACAACCATAGTGCAAGTGAACCCTGGCACAGCACAACCATAGTGCAAGTGAACCCTGGCACAGCACAACCATAGTGCAAGTGAACCCTGGCACAGCACAACCATAGTGCAAGTGAACCTGGACGCACAACCATAGTGCAAGTGAACCCTGGCACAGCACAACCATAGTGCAAGTGAACCCTGGCACAGCACAACCATAGTGCAAGTGAACCCTGGCACAGCACAACCTAGTGTACAAGTGAACCCTGGCCAGCACAACCTGTCAAGTGAACCTGGCTTAAGCACAACCATAGTGCAAGTACCTGGCCGCACACCAGTGAAGCACCTGCACAGCACAACCTAGTGCAAGTGAACCTGGCACGCACAAGCTGCCTGTCAAGTGACCCTGGCCAGCGCACCAGTCGTGACCTTCATCAGCTGCAACCGTTAACACCTGTCACCGCACTCGTCCTGCCAGTGCTGGCCTCGCCTCCAGTGCTGTGCCTCACCTCCAGTGCGTGCCTCAGCACTCCAGTGCTGGCCCTCCAGCCTCCAGTGCTGGCCTGCCCCCAGTGCTGCGCCTCACCTCCAGTGCTGCGCCTCACCTCCAGTGTCGCCTCGCCTCCAGTGTTGCGCCTCACCTCCAGTGCTGCGCCTCACCTCATGTGCGCCTCACCTCCAGTGCTGCGCCTCACCTCCAGTGCTGGCCTCGCCTCCAGTGTTGCGCCTCACCTCCAGTGTGCGCCTCACCTCCAGTGTGCGCCTCACCTCCAGTGTGCGCCTCACCTCCAGTGTGCGCCTCACCTCCAGCGTTGCGCCTCACCTCCAGTGTGCGCCTCACCTCCAGTGTGCGCCTCACCTCCAGTGTTGCGCCCACTCAGGCGCTACTCAGTGCTGCGCCTCACCTCCAGTGTGCGCCTCACCTCCAGTGTGCGCCTCACCTCCAGTGTGCGCCTCACCTCCAGTGTGCGCCTCACCTCCAGTGTTGCGCCTCACCTCCAGTGTTGCGCCTCACCTCCAGTGTTGCGCCTCACCTCCAGTGTTGCGCCTCACCTCCAGTGTTGCGCCTCACCTCCAGTGTTGCGCCTCACCTCCAGTGTTGCGCCTCACCTCCAGTGTTGCGCTTCACCTCCAGTGTTGCGCTTCACCTCCAGTGTTGCGCCTCACCTCCAGTGTAGCGTCTTACCTCCAGTGCTGCGCCTCACCTCCAGTGCTGCGCCTCACCTCCAGTGCTGCGCCTCACCTCCAGTGTTGCGCCTCACCTCCAGTGTTGCGCCTCACCTCCAGTGTTGCGCCTCACCTCCAGTGTTGCGCTTCACCTCCAGTGTTGCGCCTCACCTCCAGTGTAGCGTCTTACCTCCAGTGTTGCGCCTCACCTCCAGTGTTGCGCCTCACCTCCAGTGTTGCGCCTCACCTCCAGTGTAGCGTCTTACCTCCAGTGTTGCGCTTCACCTCCAGTGTTGCGCTTCACCTCCAGTGTTGCGCCTCACCTCCAGTGTGCGTCTTCACCTCCAGTGTTGCGCCTCACCTCCAGTGCTGCGCCTCACCTCCAGTGCTGCGCCTCACCTCCAGTGCTGCGCCTCACCTCCAGTGCTGCGCCTCACCTCCAGTGTTGCGCCTCACCTCCAGTGTTGCGCCTCACCTCCAGTGCTGCGCCTCACCTCCAGTGTTGCGCCTCACCTCCAGTGCTGCGCCTCACCTCCAGTGTTGCGCCTCACCTCCAGTGTTGCGCCTCACCTCCAGTGTTGCGCTCACCTCCAGTGTTGCGCCTCACCTCCAGTGTGTACTCAGTGCCTCACCTCCAGTGTGCGCTTACCTCCAGTGTTGCGCCTCACCTCCAGTGTGCGCCTCACCTCCAGTGTGCGCCTCACCTCCAGTGCTGCGCCTCACCTCCAGTGCTGCACCTCCATCCTCACCTCAGTGTTGCGCCTCACCTCCAGTGTGCGCTCACCTCCAGTGTGC
Organism: Cherax destructor; assembly: GCA_009830355.1. Classification (NCBI taxonomy): domain Eukaryota; kingdom Metazoa; phylum Arthropoda; class Malacostraca; order Decapoda; family Parastacidae; genus Cherax; species Cherax destructor. The sequence goes on from WNWK01004908.1 coordinate 29,843, forward strand.
GCCTCACCTCCAGTGTGCGCCTCACCTCCAGTGTGCGCCTCACCTCCAGTGCTGCGCTCACCTCCAGTGCTGCGCCTCACCTCCAGTGTTGCGCCTCACCTCCAGTGTTGCGCCTCACCTCCAGTGTATGCGCTCACCTCCAGTCTGCGCCTCACCTCCAGTGTGCGCTCACCTCCAGTGTGCGCCTCACCTCCAGTACTGCGCCTCACCTCCAGTGCTGCGCCTCACCTCCAGTGCTGCGCCTCACCTCCAGTGCTGCGCCTCACCTCCAGTGCTGCGCCTCACCTCCAGTACTGCGCCTCACCTCCAGTGTGCGCCTCACCTCCAGTGCTGCGCCTCACCTCCAGTCTGCGCCTCACCTCCAGTCTGCGCCTCACTCAGTGTGCGCTCACTGTGTTGCCACCTCCAGTGGCCTCACTCAGTACTCCCACTCCAGTTGCGCCTCACCGTGTGCGCATCAGTACTGCGCTCACCTCCAGTGTGCGCCCTCCAGTCTGCCTCACCTCAGTGTGCGCCTCACCTCCAGTCTGCGCCTCACCTCCAGTGTTGCCTCACCTCCAGTTTGCCCACCTCCAGTCTGCGCCTCACCTCCAGTACTGTGCCTCACCTCCAGTACTGCGCCTCACCTCCAGTGCTGCGCGTCCTCCAATATTACAGTGGACCAGAGAGGGGGAGGGAGGGAGGGTCTAGCAATGTACATCACAATGAGCAGTCGTGAGCAGCGGGGTGCCACAGGTACTAGTGCTGGCACCAGCAGTTTGACCGGTACATCTCAACAACGTGACAGGTGAGAGTGCCAGCTGTGTCACTCTTAACTGATGATGTGGCACAACACAAAACAGGAATCCCCCTAGCCATATACTTACCCCCATCCTTCTTTTTGAACCCTTAGCCATTTACTGACCCACAACACTCTTTGACCCCTCTCAGTTTACTGACCCTCACCAGCCATTTACTGATCCACCATAGGAAAAAACCTAGCGAGCAAAATCCCAAGCTCAAACACCCGTCCAAAAGACCTCACTGGCACCTACCCGAATACACTATTCGTAGCCCCGACCAACCCAAGTCTCGCTCGTTATCAACACACTTAAAAACAAGGCAGGGGATTTAAATAACTTACCACCTTTTATGTACACAAAAGCTTCTCAGGTACTGTCACCAATTATTGCAACACTCTTCAACAAATCCATCGAATCCTCTACGTTCCCATCAATCGTCAAAGTAGCTAGGGTCACCCCGATCCACAAAGGAGGTAATCAAGCAGACTTGAATAATTATAAACCAATATCTAACTTACAACTGGTCTCTAAAATCTTTGAAAAATTAATTCACAGGCAGATCTATTCCTACCTCGTCTCCCACAACATACTCAACCCCTGTCAGTTTGAATTCAGGCCTAATAAAAACACAAATAATGCTATTATACACATGCTAGAACTAATATACACCGCTCTCGAGAATACAGAATTCCCAGTGAGAATCTTCATTGATTTACGTAAAGCTTTTGATACAGTCGACCATGATTTGCTGCACATTAACTTATCACACTATGGTATAAGAGGACACTCCCTCAACTACCTAAAGTCATACCTTAGCAAGAGAAGCCAATATGTGTACACAAACTGAGCTAGCTCTACCACGCAAACTATTACAGTAGGTGTCCCAAAAGGAAGTGTCCTTGGCCCACTTCTCTTCCTCATTTCCGTCAATGACCTACCAAATACGTCACAAATACTCAAGCCCAGACATACTGACCAACACTGTTAATACTGAATTACAGAAAATATCTACCTGGATGATGACTAACAAACTTACTCTTAACATTGACAAAACCTATTTTATCCAGTTTGGAAACAGAGCTACAAATGTTCCACTTAACATAATGATAAACGGGTCCCCTATCACAAGACTCACTGAGGGAAAATTCTTAGGAATCCACCTTGACAGTGGCCTAAAATTTCAGACACATATACAACAAATTTCCAAGAAAGTCTCTAAGACCGTGGGAATACTATCCAAGATACGATACTATGTTCCACAAGCAGCTCTCCTTGCACTGTATCATTCACTAATTTACCCCTACCTCACCTATGGAATTTGTGCCTGGGGCTCAACAACATAAACCATCTCAGACCATTAATAACCCAACAAAAGGCTGAAGTCAGAATGATAAATTCCCACTCCAGACAACATACTCCCCCAATATTCAAAAGTCTAAACCTACTCACCGTGCAAGACATCCATCCTTATTATGGTGCCTACTACATACATAGAATTCTACACTCAAATATAAACCCTCCACTCAAACTTCTCCTTACACAGATCATTGTTTGATGTTCCTCGTGTCCATCTCACACTATGTAAAAACTCTATGCATATAAAGGGCCCAAAAATTTGGAATTCATTACCAGTGAATACCAAAGGAACCCTGACTGTACACCAATTCAAGACTCTTCTTAAAACCACCTACTCACACAAAACTAAGCACTCAGTACTTAACCTTACAAACAAAGCACTCAGTACTTAACCTTACAAACAAAGCACTCAGTACTTAACCTTACAAACAAAGCACTCAGTACTTAACCTTACAAACAAAGCACTCAGTACTTAACCTTACAAACAAAGCACTCAGTACTTAACCTTACAAACAAAGCA
>WNWK01004908.1:40000-42500 GCA_009830355.1 Cherax destructor
GGTGGTGTAACAGTGGTGTTAACAGTGGTGAGTGGTGTTAACAGTGGTGTTAACAGTGGTGGTGTTAACAGTGGTGTTAACTGGAAGTGGTGGTGTTAACAGTGGTGTTAACAGTGGTGTTAACAGTGGTGTTAACAGTGGTGGTGTTAACAGTGGTGTTAACAGTGGTGGTGTTAACAGTGGTGTTAACAGTGGTGGTGTTAACAGTGGTGTTAACAGTGGTGTTAACAGTGGTGTTAACAGTGGTGTTAACAGTGGTGTTAACAGTGGTGTTAACAGTGGTGTTAACAGTGGTGTTAACAGTGGTGTTAACAGTGGTGTTAACAGTGGTGTTAACAGTGGTGTTAACAGTGGTGGTGTTAACAGTGGTGTTAACAGTGGTGTTAACAGTGGTGGTGTTAACAGTGGTGGTGTTAACAGTGGTGTTAACAGTGGTGGTGTTAACAGTGGTGTTAACAGTGGTGTTAACAGTGGTGGTGTAACAGTGGTGGTGTTAACAGTGGTGTTAACAGTGGTGGTAACAGTGGTGCAGTGTTAACAGTGGTGGTGTTAACAGTGGTGGTGTTAACAGTGGTGTTAAGTAGTGGTGTTAACAGTGGGTTAAAGTGGTGGTGTTAACAGTGGTGTTAACAGTGGTGGTTAACAGTGGTGTTAACAGTGGTGTTAACAGTGGTGTTAACAGTGGTGTTAACAGTGGTGTTAACAGTGGTGTAACAGTGGTGTTAACAGTGGTGTAAGGTGTTAACAGTGGTGTTAACAGTGGTGTTAACAGTGGTGGTGTTAACAGTGGTGTTAACAGTGGTGTTAACAGGTGTACGTGGTGTTAACAGTGGTGTTAACAGTGGTGTTAACAGTGGTGACAGTGGTGTTAACAGGTGGTGTTAACAGTGGTGTTAACAGTGGTGTTAACAGTGGTGGTGTTAACAGTGGTGTTAACAGTGGTGTTAACAGTGGTGTTAACAGTGGTGTTAACAGTGGTGGTGTTAACAGTGGTGTTAACAGTGGTGTTAACAGTGGTGGTGTTAACAGTGGTGGTGTTAACAGTGGTTGTGTTAACAGTGGTGGTGTTAACAGTGGTGTTACAGTGTGTGACAGTGGTGGTGTTAACAGTGGTGTTAACAGTGGTGTTAACAGTAGTGGTGTTAACAGTGGTGTAAACAGTGGTGGTGGTAACAGTGGTGTTAACAGTGGTGGTGTTAACAGTGGTGTTAACAGTGGTGTTAACAGTGGTGGTGTTAACAGTGGTGGTGTTAACAGTGGTGTTAACAGTGGTGGTGTTAACAGTGGTGTTAACAGTGGTGGTGTTAACAGTGGTGTTAACAGTGGTGGTGTTAACAGTGGTGTTAACAGTGGTGTTAACAGTGGTGTTAACAGTGGTGTGTTAACAGTGGTGTTAACAGTGGTGGTGTTAACAGGAACAGTGGTGTGTTAACAGGTGGTGGTGTTAACGAGATGGTGTTAACAGGTGGTGTTAACAGTGGTGGTGTTAACAGTGGTGGTGTTAACAGTGGTGTAAGTGGTGGTGTTAACAGTGGTGGTGTTAACAGTGGTGTGTTAACAGTGGTGTAACAGTGGTGGTAACAGTGGTGTAACAGTGGTGTTAACAGTGGTGTTAACAGTGGTGTTAACAGTGGTGGTGTAACGTGAACAGTGGTGGGTGTTAACAGGTGGTGTTAACATGTGTGTACAGGTGTTAACAGTGGTGGTGTTAACAGTGGTGGAAAGTGGTGTTGACAGTGGTGTAAACAGTGGTGTTAACAGTGGTGTTAACAGTGGTGGTGTTAACAGTGGTTTAACAGTGCGTTAACGAGGTGTTAACAGTGGTGGTGTTAACAGTGGTGTTAACAGTGGTGGTGTTAATAGTGGTGTTAACAGTGGTGGTGTTAACAGTGGTGTTGGCAGGTGGTGTTAACAGTGGTGTTAACAGTGGTGTAAGGGGGTGTTAACAGTGGTGTAAACAGTGGTGGTGTTAACAGTGGTGTAAACAGTGGTGGTGTTAACAGTGGTGTAAACAGTGGTGGTGTTAACAGTGGTGTAAACAGTGGTGGTGTTAACAGTGGTGTAAACAGTGGTGGTGTTAACAGTGGTGTAAAAGTGGTGGTGTTAACAGTGGTGGTGTAAACAGTTGTGGTGTTAACAGTGGTGTAAACAGTGGTGAAGTTAACAGTGGTGTAAACAGTGGTGGTGTTAACAGTGGTGTAAACAGTGGTGGTGTTAACATTGGTGGTGTTAACAGTGGCGGTGTTAACAGTGGTGGTGTAAACAGTGGCGGTGTTAACAGTGGTGGTGTTAACAGTGGCGGTGTTAACAGTGGTGGTGTAAACAGTGGCGGTGTTAACAGTGGTGGTGTTAACAGTGGTGGTGTTAACAGTGGTGGTATTAACAGTGGTGGTCAATACATCAGGGTTATAATGAGAGAATAATTAAAACAGGTAATTAATTAAGCGAGTTGGCCAGGCACATAATACACAGCAGACAACCAGCAGACAAGACATCCAGC
>WNWK01004908.1:47500-55000 GCA_009830355.1 Cherax destructor
AAGGGCTGCACGAATGCAGCCAAACTACAAGAAAGGTGACTATGTGGGCATGAGGAACTTCCTGCACGGAGTTCAGTGGGACAGAGAACTGGCAGGGAAGTCAGTAAACGAGATGATGGAATATGTGACAACAATATGCAAGGAAGCTGAGGAGAGGTTTGTACCCAAGGGAAACAGAAATAACGAGAAAGCCAGGATGAGCCCTTTGTTCACCCAAAGGTGCAGGGAGGCCAAAACTAAGTGTGCTAGAGAATGGAAGAAGTATAGAAGGCAAAGGACCCAGGAGAATAAGGAGAGCAGTCGTAGAGCCAGAAATGAATATGCACAGGTAAGAAGGGAGGCCCAACGGCAACACGAAAATAACATAGCAGCGAAAGCCAAATCTGACCCGAAGCTGTTATACAGCCACATCAGGAGGAAAACAACAGTCAAGGACCAGATGATCAGGCTAAGGAAGGAAGGAGGAGAGATCACAAGAAATGACCGCGAAGTGTGTGAGGAACTCAACATGAGATTCAAAGAAGTGTTCACAGTGGACACAGAAGGAACTCCAGAAAGGCGGAAAGGTGGGGTTCATCATCAAGTGTTGGACACAATACATACAACCGAGGAAGAAGTGAAGAGGCTGCTAAGTGAGCTAGATACCTCAAAGGCGATGGGGCCGGATAACATCTCTCCATGGGTCCTGAGAGAGGCAGCAGAGGTGCTATGTGTACCACTAACAACAATCTTCAACAGGGCGACTACCTGAGGTATGGAAGACAGCAAATGTAGTCCCAATTTTTAAAAAAGAAGACAGGAACGTAGCACTAAACTACAGACCAGTGTCACTGACATGTATTGTATGCAAGGTCATGGAGAAGATTATCAGGAGAAGAGTGGTGGAGCACCTAGAAAGGAATGAGCTTATCAACGACAGCCAGCACGGGTTCAGGGACGGAAATCCTGTGTCACAAACCTACTGGAGTTCTATGACAGGGTGACAGCAATAAGACAAGAGAGAGAGAAGGGTGGGTAGATTGCATTTTCTTGGACTGTAAGAAGGCGTTTGACACAGTTCCACACAAGAGATTAGTGCAAAAGCTGAAGGACCAGGCAGGGATAACAGGGAAGGCACTACAATGGATCAGGGAATACCTGTCAGGAAGACAACAGTGAGTCATGGTGTGTGGCGAGGTGTCAGAGTGGGCGCCTGTAACGAGCGGGGTGCCACAGGGATCAGTCCTAGGACCGGTGATGTTTCTGGTATTTGTGAACGACATGACGGAAGGAATAGACTCCGAAGTGTCCCTGTTTGCAGATGATGTGAAGTTGATGAGAAGAATTCAATCGGACGAGGACCAGGCAGAACTACAGAGGGATCTGGACAGGCTGCAAGCCTGGTCCAGCAATTGGCTCCTGGAGTTCAACCTCACCAAATGTAAAGTCATATGAAGATTGGGGAAGGGCAAAGAAGAACTCAGACGGAGTACAGTCTAGGGGGCCACAGACTACAAACCTCACTCAAGGAAAAGGATCTTGGGTGAGTATAACACCGGGCACATCTCCGGAGGCGCACATCAACCTAAGAACAGCATTCAGACATCTTAATAAGGAATCGTTCAGGACCCTGTACACTGTGTACGTTATGCCCATACTGGAGTATGCAGCACCAGTTTGGAACCCACACCTAGCCAAGCATGTAAGGAAGCTAGAGAAAGTTCAAAGGTTTGCAACAAGACTAGTCCTGGAGCTAAGGGGCATGTCCTACGAGGAGAGGTTAAGGGAAATCGACCTGACGACACTGGAGGACAGGAGAGATAGGTTGGGACATGATAACGACAAATAAAATACTGAGAGGAATTGACGAGGTGGACAGAGACAGAATGTTCCAGAAATGGGACACAGACTCAGATAAATCACAGAGATGTTAGGAAGTATTCCTTCAGTCACAGAGTTGTCAGGAAGTGATGTAGTGGAGGCAGGAACCATACATAGTTTTAAGACGAGGTATGATAAAGCTCATGGATCAGGGACAGAATGGACCCAGTAGCGATCAGTGAAGAAACGGGTCCAGGAGCTATGACTCGACACAAATAAGTGAGTACACACACACATACACAGCTGTGACTCGTTCCCTGCAACCACACTTAGGTGAGTACACACATCTGGTCCCAGACCAGGAGACCTTTACTAGGATTAGACCTGGGGCGTCGAGCCCCTTCAGGTACACTAGAGACTGGTAGCTGTCGTGTCCTGGACACTCTGACATAAGTTTCAGACACCATAGAGCAGAACCAGGAACCTTCATGTCGCTTGTCCAATTTTCTGTAAGTGGAACTGCAGCATCAACCAGCACCACTACTACCATCACTACCATCACCACCACGACCATCACTACCACCACCACTACCATCACTACCACCAGTACTACCATCACTACCATCAACCACCTAGATCATCACTTCCACCACCACTACCATCTACCACCACCACCATACCATCACTACCACCAGTCCTACATCACTACATCACACCACTACCATCACTACCACCACCACCACTACCATCACTACCACCAGTACTACCATCACTACCATCACCACCACGACCATCACTACCACCACCACTACCATCACTACCACCAGTACTACCATCACTACCCCACCACCACTACCATCACTACCACCACCACTACCATCATTACCACCACCACCACTACCATCACTACCACCATCACTACCACCATCACTACCACCACCACTGCCCTCACCACCACCACTACCATCAGTACTACCACTACTACCACCACTACCACCACCACTGCCACTATTACTACTACCACCCCTACTACCACTACTATCACTCCTACTACCACTATCATCAGTACTACCACCACTACCACCACCACTGGACTTTAAAAGACCATGTTAAGCAGCACAAGAAGATCAGGTGTTGACATCACAGTTATCTACCATCACAACTGTCTGTGTGTGTGTCTTGTTCCTCTCTATCCTCCTCTCTATCCTCCTGTTGCATGCAAAGAGTATGTAATCTTTATTCGGAGAATGTTAAACACACCCACATAGGCTCCCCTCCAACCAGCTAACCATCGTTAAGGGTTTGGCGATGGGGCCCCATCATCAAATCAACGACTCGGTTCAGCCAATTAAAATGCGAGTTTAACAATGACAAAGGTGACGTGGATACCACTCGCAGTTTGTCATTGGAATTCCTGCATAGAGCTGGTTGTGGAAGGTTGTCTGTCTTTTGGCTGCTATTTAGCCTTGACAACCGTGGCATGCACTAAATACTACTCTTTTGTATATATTGTAAATAATTGTAAAGCCCTTTTGTAATATTGGTGAAGGAAAAGACAAAACTCTGATATTAATCTAACTGCTTGGTGAAGGAAATACAAATTCTAAAGCATCTTCTACTGTGTTTCTTTGCTCCAAGCTCCCTTTTACACTCAGGATAACAGGCCATTGAACCTGAGGTTGTAATATGGGTAGCCTGTCCCGGAGCTGAATTTGGAGACTTAGAGCAGGAGCTATTCTTGTATCTAGATAGCTTGCTATCTGGCATTGCTTACACGAATTTTGTGTCATCTTTGCATTCGCTTCGCTATGGTCAGCCTGCTATTGTGAGTATCTGCAATTTGATTTGTTATTGTGTGTCAGCCTTGCTATTGTGTGTGTGCATATTGGCTTTGCTATTGCGTGTCAGCTCTGCTATCGTATGAGTATACTGCAATTCGTACCGTGCATAGCGCTACCGTGTGTTAAGTTTGGGGTTAATGCCACCTATTCGAGTCAGACGGTTAGTGTCTGAGTTAACTCTACTAAAGTTGCCCAAACTCTCTCTACAGCGTTGTTGGCGTATCGCTCGTTCTATTGGTGTTGAATACCAGCGTACCCTTACTGCTGCTCAGCTGCGTGATATTATAAGGAGTAAACTACAAACTGAAACTATGTCAGATCAGTCTCGTGTTTCTCCCTCTACAGGAGCTGTTAACCGTAGGTCACCATTAAGGTTTCTACAAAATGGGAGAGACAAAACTCCTGAGCAAAACCAGCAAGTCACAGGTGTGGGGTTATCGGCAGGTGAGTCTGGTTCATTGGCTCTTGAACTAGCCAGACTCACTCTTGAACAAACTAGAGAACAGTGTGCATTTTCTAAGGAGGAGTTTGATAGAGAGAAGGAGGCCCTGGCTCTACTTCTGGCATTAGAGCATTTTGATGTCTACGTGGGCCAGTCCTCTCAGGTGGTCACCATCTACAGTGACCACAACCCTCTGGTTTTCATCCAATGCATGAAAAACAAAAATACCAGACTCATGCGTTGAAGTATTAGGTTGCAACCCTACAATGTAAAAATTATACACATCGCTGGCAAAAATAATACGCTAGCTGATGGGTTGTCCAGAAGTCATTGCATTTAGTTAGGATGTGTTAGGGACTTTGGGTGGAACCAGCCCTTTTTTTTCCCCCTAGTGGGTTTTTTTTTTTAGCGGGGAGGTGCCCTGCTACTGACCGCAGGCACCTTGGACCTAAGCTAGCCCTACCGTATGCTGTCTCACTCTTAAGTGAGAAAAAGTTTAGCTTTATCTAATGAGCGGGATGGTTGAGGGGAAAGGCGGTCCCATTATTATAATGTGCCATGGTGGCACTCTACCCATTTGAGGTGGAATTCTAGTCCTGAGCCCTCTTGGGGTGGGGGTGTTGCATGCAAAGAGTATGTAATCTTTATTCGGAGAATGTTAAACACACCCACATAGGCTCCCCTCCAATCAGTGAAGCATCGTTAAGGGTTTGGCGATGGGGCCCCATCATCAAATCAACGACTCGGTTCTGCCAATTAAAATGGGAGTTTAACAATGACAAAGGTGACGTGGATACCACTCGCAGTTTGTCATTGGAATTCCTGCATAGAGCTGGTTGTGGAAGGTTGTCTGTCTTTTGGCTGCTGTTTAGCCTTGACAACCATGGCGTGCACTAAATACTACTCTTTTGTATATAGTGTAAATAATTGTAAAGCCCTTTTGTAATATTGGTGAAGGAAAAGACAAAAGTCTGATATTAATCTAACTGCTTGGTGAAGGAAATACAAATTCTAAAGCATCTTCTACTGTGTTTCTTTGCTCCAAGCTCCCTTTTACACTCAGGATAACAGGCCATTGAACCTGAGGTTGTAATACCTCCTATTAAGAATACAGGTGAGACTGGCTTGAGACCTGGTCGTAATGGGTGTACCACACGACGGTGACGAATAATGACAAAGCAGAAGCAAGAGAGAGAGAGAACACCGTACTCAACCAGCTGCAAGGCAAGTCTGCCAAATGTTGACTGTGAGTGAACCACATCGCCTCAGCATTTCGTGGGCTCGCCTGTGATTGGACAGTGAACCAAGGTACTGATTTAACCCTTAACACCTGGTTCACTGGTTGGGAGGCAGCCTATATGGCACACTGCACGTACACAGAATAAATTGTAACGTTCTCTTTGCATGCCACACCTCTCTATCCTTCTCTGCGTCCTTCTATCCTCGGCCCTCTCCTCTATCCTCCTCTCTCTCTCTCTCTCTCTCTCTCTCTCTCTCTCTCTCTCTCTCTCTCTCTCTGGTTAACATCATCTTTGGAAACACATCAATAAACCTTCAACAAACATCTCATAATTAATTCCCATCATTCGTCTTGAGTTAATTACCCTGGGGATGATAACAACCTATAACTAACAACCTGAATGATAACTAACAACCAGGATGATAACTAACAACCAGGATAATAACAACCAGAATGATAACTAACAACAACGATGATAACTAACAACCAGAATAACTAACCAGAATAACTAACAACCAGAATAATTAACAACCAGAATGATAACTAACAACCAGAATGAAAACTAACAACCAGAATGATAACTAACAACCAGGATAACTAACAACCAGAATGATAACTAACAACCAGGATAACTAACAACCAGAATGATAACTTACAACCAGGATAACTAACAACCAGAATGATAACTAACAACCAGGATAACTAACAACCAGAATGATAACTAACAACCAGGATAACTAAAAACCAGAATGATAAATAACAACCAGGATAACTAACAACCAGAATAACTAACAACCAGAATAATTAACAACCAGAATGATAACTAACAACCAGGATAACTAACAACCAGAATAACTAACAACCAGAATGATAACTAACAAACAGAATGATAACTAACAACCAGGATAACTAACAACCAGAATGACAACTAACAACCAGAAAACTAACATCCAGAATGATAACTAACAACCAGAATGATAACTAACAACCAGGATGATAACTAACAACTAGGATGATAACTAACAACCAGGAGGATAACTAACAACCAGAATAATACCTAACAACCAAGAGGATAACTAACAAACAGAATGATAACTAACAACCTAGATAACTAACAACCAGGATGATAACTAGCAACCAGGATGGTAACTAGCAACCAGGATGATAACTAACAACTAGAATGATAACTAACAACCTGAATGATAACTAACAACAACGATGATAACTAACAACCAGAAAACCTAACAACCAGAATAACTAACAACCAGAATAACTAACAACCAGGATAACTAACAACCAGAATAACTAACAACCAGGATAGCTAACAACCAGAATAACTAACAACCAGAATAATTAACAACCAGAATGATAACTAACAACCAGGATAAGTAACAACCAGGATGGTAACTTACAACCAGGATAACTAACATCCAGAATGATAACTAACAACCAGGATAACTAACAACCAGAATGATAACTTACAACCAGAATGATAACTAACAACCAGGATAACTAACAACCAGAATGATAACTAACATCCAGAATGATAATTAACAACCAGGATAACTAACAACCAGGATGGTAACTAACAACCAGGATGATAACTAACAACCAGAATGATAACTGACAACCAGGATGATAACTAACAACCAGAATGATAACTAACAACCAGGATAACTAATAACCAGGATGATAACTAACAACCAGGATGATAACTATAACCAGGATGATAACTAACAACCAGAATGATAACTAACAACCAGGATGATAACTAACAACCAGGATGATAACTACAACCAGGATGATAACTAACAACCAGAATGATAACTAACAACCAGAATGATAACTAACAACCAGGATGATAACTAACAACCAGAATGATAACTAACAACCAGAATGATAACTAACAACCAGGATGATAACTAACAACCAGAATGATAACTAACAACCAAGATGATAACTAACAACCAGAATGATAACTAACAACCAGAATGATAACTAACAGCTAGGATAACTAACAACCAGGATGATAACTAACAACCAGAATGATAACTAACAACACGAATGATAACAAACAACCAGAATGATAACTAACAGCTAGGATAACTAACAACCAGAATGATAACTAACAACAAGAATGATAACTAACAACCAGAATGATAACTAGCAACCAGGAT